>BJBW01005551.1:0-20261 GCA_004320125.1 Scolopax mira
CCCCCCCCCCCCCCCCCCCTCCCCCGCTAGCTCAGGCCCCTCCCCCTGGGCGTGGCTTAAATGGGATGGAATACCTGTGTCCCTGCTAGGTCCTGGGAACAATTAACCCTTTCCCCACCAGACCCAGCACACATCCTTAAAACATCCTTAAAGTTCTGCCAGCTCTGTTCTGCTCCCTTGTCCTTGATGGCAGTTTCACAGGGGGTCTTATTAACTAATTCCTTGAAGAGCTGAAATTTTGCTTTCCTAAAATTCGGCGTCCTGACTCTACTCTTTGTCTAACCCATATTCCTCAAGACTTCAAACTCCATCCCTGCATGACTACTGCAGCCCAGGCTGCCTCCAATCTTGATGTCACTTGTAGCTCACTTGTGTTGGTGACCAACAGTATTGCATCTCCTCTAGTAGGACTGTCTTGAAGCTGGTGTTGTTTCTCTGTTTACCTGGCAGGTATAGAATTATAATTATTTGTCTCTTGCATCTTTCAACTGTGCTAACATGTGTGACCATAAAAATAAAAAGCTGATGTGATTAAAGATTCATTAAGTGCTAACATTAGTCTTCTAAAATTTTCAAACACAGCAGTATCCAGAACAGATATAAATACCTTTTTATATATTAATACAATTTCAGAAGATATTTTAAAACTGAAGTTTAACGGTTGAAAAGTTTTTGGTTTCTTTTGGTCTGGTTCTTTTTTTCTGACCAGTTCTATTTAGCAAAGCAAAACATTTAGTGGAAAGAGCAAATGTTGGGAGACATCAAATAAATCTCCAGTGGGCATTTCCAAATACCTGGTTATGCAGGTAAGACACCAACAGTCTCAGTAGATTGGGTTGTTTTACAAGCACGTTATTCTTAAAAGCTGTAAAATCCCAAACCTGTTTCTTTCCCCTTCCATTTATTTTTTATGCATGTAACAATTATGAAATGAAAAATACAGTCAGTGGGATGTACAAAACATTAATTTACCAGGGATTTCACTATCCAGTCAGATAGTGGAAGAACTCACTCTGAGATCCTTCTTCTCTCATGCAATATGATTATAAAGGACTTGTAAATTCTTCACATTTGTAGAATCTTTAGAAAGTTACAAAGGAGTCATGCATTGGAGTTGTTTAAAAATGCGGGTTTTTTTTGGTGGGCATTTTTCAGGACCACAAAGCAAAGAGCAGTGGTGTAATAAAGCACTTAACTTGGTATTGTGAAGCCAACAGCATTAAGCCAGCTTCTGGTGAAATTCTTAATTTTAAATTACTGGCAAAAGTCCATCTGTCTTTAATCAGATCAGCATTTCTCTACATATATTTTTCCAGTCGCTTAGCTTGGGTGCATTTCTGTTAGACAAGCTGTCATTTTGCCCTTCTTTGCTCAGTGCTTTGAATTTGCTTAACATTCACAATGAGTTGCTTTCCAATACAGTTGGCCAAAGTGCTGTCAATCTATGCAGAGCAACAGCTGCTTTTAGAACTGGTATAAGATGTAACATCAAATGTTAGCAGGAGGAGTGTGAAATTCAAAAGAGCAAGGTGCAAAGGTGTTAGGTGTCAAAGGAGATTCATGGAGCCCTTACAGTTGCAGGGTCTTTCATAAATGTTTTAATAGAGAAGGGGCTAAAGAAGGGCTTGTGTCTATGTTAGGAAACAGAATTATGTAGTTAGGCTTAGGAAAGCGTGTCAGTTGATCCTGTTCTTCTGACAGTGTACTTCCAAAGTCTACTAATTAATATAGCATCACTTCAAAACCACTCCACTATCAGACCAAATCAGCAGCTAATAATAACAACCCACTGACCCATGACTACCTCCGTGCTGTGGTAGCCAGTGACCTTTCCTTTACCTTTCACATGAGTTCAATAAATGTAACATCACCTTTCATGGTCTGAAATTTTTTTATAGTTGGGAATGACAGAGAAGTAGTTTTACAGCACAAGGGAATACTTAAAAATGAGCAAGGGGCATAATATGAGCACTTCAACATGCCTATGTTTTTACAAAAAAGCATGAATCTCATTGTAAAAGAACTCTGTGGTAGGAAAGAATGCCACTGTTTTAGCTCTGCTTTCTCTGAAAATAATTCAAAATCTCTTTAAGTGCAACAGCAAAATAGGCTTGCAATATCCTGATTATATATCCTTCATTCATCAGTGAGATAATCTGAGGGAGAATTTACGTAACTACTGAATAGAAGCAGAGAGGAAAACATAGATAGCACTATAGCAATACATAGCACTATCACATTTGTATATTTTAACTTAAAGACAAATGCCTTTGGTGCCCACATGGGTTGATGAGAATCAGAAGGGATTTATAGGTGAAGGGAGGAAAGCATCTTATTTGTTATTCCATAAAGTGCAGCTAATGAGAGGTGTTATTTATTCTGTAAGAAGGTTAGAGGGTCTAATTGAAATTAATGTATTTAATTTATTACTGAATACATTCCTATCATTGTTAACTCCTTATAGGTAGTTACATGATTGATCAATTCTTCACAGCTGTAAGCCACACTTGGTAAGGCTGATTGATTTTTATTTATCGTCATTGATCAGTGGGAAAGGCATAAACTAAAAAGGCAGCCCTATCAGTTGAAGGCATATATCATCTTATGTTTTTGTTTGATATAGAGCTCAGCCAATTAAGATCTCTACTAGTGCTGGTCAAAAGAGAGTAAACTTATTCCCAAGGTGAAGTGGAAGTGGTGCTGAAGATGCAATGGAGTTCACTGGAGGATATGGTCTCCTGCTTTTCATTTTGAAGAGATGCTAGCTCACTAACCTGGGCCTCTGTCATGGTTCTGAACAGCAGTGCAAAGCAAGATGAGTGCAGGTTAAGAAATTAATGGCTGGAAAACTCAGAACAAATATCAAAAAAGAGGCATGTCTTCACCTGCAGTTTAGACTATCCATCTAATTCACTATTGTGGCTTGTCATTGAGCTGGTAACTACTAACGGATTTCAGTAGGTGTGTAATTTTATGAACAATAAAGACACAAGTTACAAAGGTTATGGTAAGGTTAAGGTAACTTCATGCTTTATGGAGTAAGTGCAACTTTGCATGAATAAGATTTCCCAGACCTCCTTTATCTTTTACTTTGCAAAATCAATCGTGACAATTTTTTTCTTCCTACCTATTTTTAATTTACATAGGTTTTGTTTGCCTTCCCATCACTTCTGTTACTCTAGCCACATTAGCCAATTACTTTGTACACTAATGTGAGGTGATACCATTAATCTTGGTCTGCCAAGAATTTCCTTGACTCACAACTGTAGACTCCATGCATCAGTTTACATGGGCAGTGTGGTTGTTGGATATATGTGTCCAATGCTTGCCTCGGTCTAAAGTTTCTGTGAAGAATGCGTGTGACTATGCAAGAGAACTGCCCCTGACGTTGTCTGGTTGTACAATACATGATTATATGGCAATATGATTGGGAAGAGTATGGACCACTAAACTGCTAAAGAGGGCTATGTCTCCTACCTTCAATCCTGTCAGGTTGCTTGTACTGCCTGCCAAGCTGTTTTGAGGCTGCTATTTTGTCCCATTATGAAATACAGAGCTGATCAGACAAAAGTTATGTCTGACCTGTGTGATTCTGATGAGAGAGGGGCTGCAATGAATTAGAAGATACATGTGTCAGGATCACACATGAACATCACCATTTCATGATTCATTGTTCTTCTTTTCTGCATTTGTTGCTGCTATTAGGTTTTTTATTTAGTTGGTTGGTTTTGGTACTGGTGGTTTTTTGGGAGTTTTGTTTTCTCTTTGGATACAGTTCTTGCAGGGCAGGGAAATGGTTAAGAAGAGGCCATGTTTCCACAGACTGTTTTTAATATAGTTGAAATATTTTTCATTCTCAGAAGCTGCTCCAAGTCTTCAGGTTACTAATACAAAATACTCTTTGAAATGATTCTTAGAAACAATAAAAGGCTGACTAGACTCAAGGACCTATTGTGATGCTGGAATTGTAGAATGATGGAGTACATTTATTAAAAAAAGGGAAGAAATGAGCATGTTATTAAAAAATAAAGATAATCTTAAATCCCCACTAGTTACCATGATCAAAGAAATTTTTGATAGCTGCCTGAGACTTTTCATAATACACACCTGGAGTGGTTCTTAGTATCTCAAGACTAGAAATCAAGAGACCCATGTTGTACTTTGTCTATTGTATTTTTTAACCTTCATAAGTGACTTCTTGCCACTATATTTCTTTTTGCTTTCTCCCATTTGCTTGTCATGGCTATTAATGATATTAAAACTGGACAGTAGAGATCTCTCAACGTGCTTTTACAGCATAGCCTCAAGGAGCTTTATTTGCTGTTCTATGTGCTCTGGTAGTAATGATGTTAGTATCGTACCACACTGCAATAATAAAGCTGAATATATAATGTTCAGTATTACTCTACTAGAACATCAGTAAGGTGTTTGTGCTACATTTGGAGGTTAAAAGAATCTAAACTCTGATTGTTTGAATTGTGACATAGAAATGGAAGTTTTCATTATTTGTGTAAATGTCAGCTCTCTCTGAATTCAATAAAGTTCTTGAACTGAAAAACATGTTGCAAATCTTATAGCCTAATTGCATAGGAGTTTGATTTTGTTGGGAAGTTCAATGCTTTTTGGTTATGTTGCACTTGTGAGGGATTTGGCCATCTTTTGGTGAGGTAACAGAATATTTCTTAAAAGGGTCTGTTGATATATTCAAAAGACATTTACTGTCCATTCTGGAGATGTCAGTTAACACCTACGTGCTACTGACATTGCTGTTTTCCCTCTTCTAATGTTTTTTAGTTTAAATATATGAAAAGTATATGCACCTGAAGTGAGATACTGGAGCCACTTAAGTTGATGAAAAACCTGTAACTGACTTCTAGTAGAACCTTGGTTTTCCTTCTAATGGGAGTCCTTAATTTACAAGTTTTGCAGATTTGAAGATGAGATGACTTTATGATGGTAGAGTGCTATAATATATGCAGACTGTGTGTATCTGCAGGAGTAATATTATTAAAATTTAATGTAACTAATCAACATAAATTTAGTTTTTGAGACAGCAGACTTGGTTTGGCTTCAGCCCAGAAAATCATTTATCGACTGCTTAATTTCATGCCCATGACTCAGCTGTCGGCTTGGAATAGCTCCTATACTTATAACACATGATTCACATTCTTAGGGATTTTAACTGTATGAAGGTAGTTCTGCTCTTATTGCTTTGTGATTCTTTAATCATCTTTGAAGCATCAATACCTGTGAATTGAATATTTTTGTGAATATTGCATGTACAGCCAGCTTTCTCATTTTTTGCAGAATGGAGGAAAGATTCATGTATAGAAAAAACTGCTCTAATAAAGTCCCTGTCTATGAACTTTTTATGCTTAGATCATTATAGCTGTAATTACTCTACTCAACTTTAAACATTAGGTGTTTGAATTAGGGTAATGCTCCAAAGATGAGAGGGGGTAATGTTAAACTTCCAAGTAAACAGTTTGGCATTAAAATAACAGCATCTGTTTGAGGATTAACTCTGCAAAAGATTAAGGATTTTAGCATTGCAAAATGAAAATAATGTCATTTGGGTGAAGACTTACTTCCACATATATATCTTGGATTTAGCTTATCATGTTACTGACAAATGAAGTGCTGTTTGAAGTCATGCAGTGTTATGCTTTGGAGCGAATATATGAATGTGCATATGAAATATGTGAATGAGTACCCTGTTACTAAAGGGTGGTAATGCCTTTACTTCCTCAAGTTCATGTGCCCAGTTTGGAAGTCCAGTGGTGGACTGGTCTATAAATATACAAGTATGTCTTCATGAAAGATACCTTCTGCGTCTAAAGATGTTTGTATACTGTTTCTTTAATTTATGTTTTTCTCCAGAAGTGTAAATGAGATTGTAGAAGAGGTTACATTTAGAGCTCTGTGAAAGAAAAACTGAGGATTTGGTTTGAATGCATGATATCTAAGTAAGCAACTATGCATCTTGCACCCAAGGTGCTTCTGTGTCATATATAATGTACTGCTTTCAGCAGCCTAATAAGATGCTGAGTGCCAATCTATGCATTTTTGGAGGCAGCATATGTGATGACCTGAGCCTACTGAAGTATTACAAATTTTCTTTGAATTCATTGAGTCTGAAATCTCTGGGCAAAAGTATGTTTGTAATGCAGTGATAGACATCTCCAGATTAATACTTTGCTATGTCTTGTCATATGTTGACTTTGATGGGATGCTGTTTCTGTTACTGAATATTTACATGTAATTGAAAAATACAGTATTTTTGTGGTTAGGTTTAACATGATTACACCTTTTCATTTGTTGGTGTTAAGTAGTAAGCAACTCATGATAAAGTTACATGCAACCTTATCAGCAAATCCCTTTAATGGTAAAAAGCAGAACAGAAATAAAAGCACACCCATTAATCAAATAACTTGGTCCACCTAGGCATGGTGTCCTTTTCCTTATCAGAGGGAAAGAGAAGCAGTGGAGTTCTACAACGTTATCTGGATTATTTCTATGAAAAAAATAATTAAGATAAGCAAAATGGGGCAGTCTGTAAAATAAACATGACAACAGTGATTAAACATAAGTACCATAATTCGTGTGTCCAGGTAGCTAGACTATCAAATATAGCTATTTTTTAAAATGGAACTTGCATGAAGCCTGTATACTGATTGATTCAAAGTCATATAATAAAGGAAAATAGCAAAAAACGATATCAAGAAAAAATAAACTGTAACATAAAAATGATAAGGTAGCCATGCTTGTTTGAAAATGAAAAGTTATGAAAAATGAAAAAATCTATCAGTCCTTCAAGAAGAAATAAAATACGTAGGGTTTTCTTCAGAAAATATAATACATAGGTGCCATAATTTCTAATGCATCATATATCATAGGTGTTTGTTGATAACATATCAGAGACAGATTACATAAAGACATCATTAGGTTTCAACATACTATAGAAAATGGACAGGTTTTCATAAATATTACCCTAAAAGAACAAGCACGGAGGGCTTGCAGCTTATACAATATAGTCATGGATCCATATATTCTGCGACATGCTGAACCAAGCTTTATATCAAGAGAGTCCATGGTCTTATATTTTCTTAGTACAATTTTATGGGTGTCCAAATTCCTGAAAAATGTAGGTTTTGATCTAGTCAAGTATTAAAACAATCTATTTCCATACTATATGAAAAATGGCAGAAATAGCTCTGTTTATTAAGAAAAACCTGCTATATTAATATTATTTTAACAAAATAAAATACTTTCAGGGAAACACAAAACTAGTTACTGCTGTAACTATTAAGAAATACCATTTTAAGAAATTCCATTTTACCACCTAGTGGTAGTTGTAGGAAATACCATTTTACCACCTAGCGCTAATGTTACCACATTGTTTCAGTATGAGAAGTGACTGTATGTGAAAGCAAAGTGTTTAGGATCTTGGGTGAACAATGATGTAAGTTTATTTTAAAATAATCTGCTGATTGGTGATTAGAGGTTGTGGCTTTTCTTCTTTCGGGAAGGTTTGAGAATATTTTGGCTACCCTTTAAGCCTGTGAGACATTGTTCTAATTTTGTGCCTCCTAAATTCCTTTTGGGAGACTTTGTTGAAAGAAGTGTGTCAGCAGTTTTACCAAATTGTTCTGAGTACAGAGGAACTCGAAAAGTTTATTTGGGATTTGGAATTGTGGCAATAATTTGAAACAACAAAGTAAATGCATTGTAAAGATTATGCTGAGTATTTTCTCTATTCTCCCATTGCTATAATCTAGAATAATGACTCTGTTTTCCTTCGTCAAAGGGATGTTCTGTTTTCTTGCAAAAAAAGATTCAGTATTTGGACAATACACAAAATAGTAGTGAGTGTTCACTGCTAGTAGTCAGTCTTCAAAATGACAAAATGGTTTTGAAGTGAAAACTGTCAGAATAATATGTGTGCTTGCCTGTTTTGACTCAGGAGTGAGACATTTTCATGGTAATACCTCACCAAGTTTGTTTTAATGTGGTGGTGGGCAGATTTAGAAATTAAACTTTTGATATGAGAAACTCTGCTCCTGTATTTTGATTTAGAAAAGTAAGCTTAATTGTGTAGTCATTTTTAATATGATAATTTCCGTAGGTCTCTTTGAAAAGATTTCCCCTAAATTTAAGGTCTGACAGAAATTTGAGTTAATTTCTAGGAAAAAAGACTAAAAACCAAAATGAAATCACAACCAAACAAAACTCCACCCCCCCTCAACAACAACAACAACGAAAAATCACCAAAAGTTTCCAAACCAAACTAGCACCAAGCTGTGCATGTGAGCATTTTAAATAACATGGGTCAAATTAAGAGGGATGTTTGATAGTATTGAGATAAAAAGAAGGTTGGCCATAAAATATAACAAAATAGTATTTAATTCTTAAGAATAAAAATGTCCTGGTCAATGGTTCAGAATGGATTTTATCAATTTCTGCTTTTTTTCATAATTTATACTGTTGCTTGCATTTTGCTCATTTTGGCAGTAGAAAATACATATGTTTTGGGGATTTTGGTTCCTAATTATTTTCTACATTCTAAGAAATCTTCAGACAAAGACCAATGAAAAATTTTTGCTAATTTTTTGTCTATATCAGGATCTATAGAGCTAGATTGTTATGGTGACATAAAATTAGAAGCTCCGAGACATCATTTCCTAAATGTACTTGTTTTGGTCAATTTATACATTCACTTTAGCTAGCTTCATGTTTTTATGAACATTGGTAGTAAGAATAATTGATTCAGTACACTGAGAGCTTTATTTAATACATTTATTTAACAAGTGTATTTTACATTTGTAGGTAACCTTCATTGCACCAAAGATTTTTAACTTAAAAATCCAATTCCTTTGAAAAGTATTCAAAATATGCACCTTATTGTTTGCAATATGGAAGATGTATTTTTAAAGATCTCTAGTTCTAGGCAATCCTTCTTCAGCAGGGGAGTTGGACTAGATGATTTCTATGGTCCCTTCCAACTCTAAAAACTTCAGTGAAATTCAGTGAAAAAATATTGGACCAAATTTTCTGCTGGCTTAAGCTGACAGTTTCATTTTCTAAGGGTCTCCTAGCAATACACTCTCAGTGCATAACAAAGTTACACCAAAGGAAATCTACGTAATTTTTGATGGGAGATATAAAACCTCTGATTTTGAGAATGATAACCTGGCATCTTTTAATTGTCAAAACTGTATTTTGTCACTTCAGAGCTTAATTCACATATAACCTGGGAAGGAACCAATTCAATGTCAGGTTTCAGTGTTGGTATCATCTAAAACTATAGGTTTTTTTAGATTGAAGATTTTATTCAATATCATGAGAGCATTACAAAGGTGATGAAGACTTTGGAAGGTAGTTGTTTCTGAAATTCTTTTTCTTATAAAATGATACCTAAGAGATAAAGCTGGAAGAAAGTTGAACAAAGAAACCCCATGCAATTTTTTTTTTTCTAAGTGCTTTGAGAGGAATAAGAATGTTTGATGAATGAAATGTCTTCTTGTATTTGCAAAATGTAACTAAAATAAAGCACCACTTCTTTCTAGCTAAGTAACCTGAAACAAGTCACAGTTGTGGACATGTCAGCAAACAAGTTCCATTCAATTCCAATTTGTGTACTCCGGATGTCTAACTTGCAGTGGTTGGATATTAGCAGCAACAAACTGAAAGATCTTCCTGAAGACATAGACAGGTAGTTTACTTTTTTAATTCATGGACAGGCCTGTGAACTGTAAAGCAAATCTAGAAAATAACAAGGTTCTGAGGGATATCACTAATGAAAAATCGTATGAAAAAGTTCAGAAACTACATTTTCTAGCTCGTTGATGGCAGGTTGTACAGTCAGTGCCTTTACTGTTTCATTAACTAATTATATTTTCTGCTACATTCATGAAAATTTGTCATTATATTCAGGCACTGTTATTTTGGACGTTCATAGGGTATAGTTTGCCTCGGTTCCAGCAAAGGAAACTTCCCGGTTCCAGCAAAGGTGACTCACCTAATGGAATTGGCAGCAATGTCTCTCTGGAGGATAGACGGCATGAAGGGAAAAATGAACTAAAGCATATCTAATTTACTGAAAGCATCTGATAAACTTTGACAGTAAAGCAGAAAAAATATTGATAAGATTAAAAAGAACACTGACAATCCTCCTCTCCTACTCTGAAGTATACATTCATGTATACACATAAACTCAATCTCTCAATTTAAAGATCCACAAGAACTAGTTTTAAAAAACAAACATGCTGATCCCTTTAATGGGGTTTACCAGCTTGAGGAAGCACTTTTCTCTGGGCCTATTCATTCACTCTGATGTCCTTTTGTAACTCAGTTTACAAAACTTTACATAGCCATAAGTAAACCAAAACACATATTAATACATATTGAAAAAAATACGGCTTGTTTATTGATCCCTGAGATCCCTGAGGCACAAGAAACTTAACAGAAAACTCATTAAACGTTAACTTTCACACGAGCTTTGTTGCTGGACAAAAAGACTGGGCATGGTCTAATCACATATTTCTCTGACAGCAGGGCTGAAATCTTAATTTGTATTAGTAATTTACGTAATGTAGCCACAACAGCATAAACCTGTCATTTTTTTTTTTCCTGGGGATCTGAGGAGACATTTAATTGTACTTCAAAGAGCTCCTAAGAGAATTTTTTTACTTTATGGAAGGATATCCACTCAAATTGAGGGCCATTTTTTCCCCTGTAACCTATATTTATATTTTTTCTCTGTCTCTCCAAAATATTAAATTTCTGCATTTCATCTTCTCCATTTTGTATTGAGTTGCCAGCCTCGATACTAAAGCATCATATTCAGACACTACAGAATAAGTCTTTCTTTCTTTGACATAGAGTTTTGAATTTTGAAATCTCTTGGTCTCATGTGCATTCTGAAGACTAGAAAATTTCAGGGAATCAGTCCCCCACCAGTAAATTGGTACTCTTATTCAGACTCATGGTTTCACTGTCTGCACTGTTGAAGAATTTCAGTGAACTACCATGAAGATTGTAATTAAAAAAGATGAGTTGGCATAATCTGAAACCTTACTTAGTATCTTTCCCAGAATTCAGACAAATCATATGGGCCTGATAAACAGTATCCTGGAACACTGTTGTAGGAATGGACCCTTCTGGTCCAAAGAGACCAACTTGTTTCATCAGTTTGCTATGCTTTTCATCTACCTTCTCCAAGGAATGAATGCTCAACCAGAAATTACCATTGTGTTAAGAAAAGCGAGGGAAAATAAAAATGAGGAAAAAAAATAAAATAAAGCATTCCTCCACAAAATATTGACATTAAATTGATTTCAGTGGGACAAGTTACAAGAGCCATATGACCAGGAGTTGGTCTTTCACTTGTTCCCCACTGTACTAATTACTAGTAAAAACCATAGATGTATCTAGCATGGATGTATCTAGTTCACAGAAATCAGCAGTTCAGAAAAACCATGCAAAGGTGTGAGCTAGTGACCCCCTTTTTTTATTAGTTCCAGGATACACATGGTTAGGGTTTACATCATATTATGTCAATATCTTCTGTATGAAAGCACAGTAATTTTGTGGTATGCTTTTGAGTAGGTGTCAGAAGTATGCTATTAATATCTATAAAGTTGAGCCATGACTGGAAATTTCCGTTAAAGTTGATTACAATTTCTGGAAGTGTGGTATAAGTATTTTTTTGAGAAGCCAAAGATGGTGCATGTAATTGTTCTTCTTTTACACTAGATTACATCTGTATTTCTATTTTAGATAGATGCTCCTCTCTGAAACAAATGTTTTAAGTTATCTTTATCTTTTACATTTTTACAGGTTAGATCAACTGCAGACACTTCTCCTACAGAAAAACAAGTTAACTTATCTTCCACGAGCTCTGGCCAATATGCCAAAGCTCAGTTTGCTAGTTGTCAGTGGCGATGACCTGGTTGAGATACCCACAGCTGTCTGTGAGTCAACCACAGGTTTAAAGTAAGTAAATGTGAAAGAAAAAGGAATTTGTTCTTAAGAAGATAAAGTAGATGCACCCATGAGGAATACTTTCACAAGCATTGGTTTCTATCATGCTTGGTGGTCAAATTCTGACCTAATTTATACCAGAGCCCTTAAGGAAGCATTAGAGAGATGGGAAACTGCAAAGGAGGTGCAGCTTTCTGATTTTTGTCTGACGGTTGCCCACATTGTGAATCTGTATGCCTAAACTGATATCCCTGTGTATACTAGGTCATGGCACCTCTAACTGTGTAATCACAAAGACGTACCTCAGAGTGGCACCAGTATTGTTAAGCACAGTGCTGTCAAAAGTATGCTGGTAGGAGTGGGAGATATATAAAGTTATTATAAAGTTAAGCAGTGTCACATGACTTTAGTAGTTCATATATATTCTTTGTTGTGAAACAGCACTCTGTTGCTGCATGCAGGATAAGACTAAAAGGCCTCTTAGTCTGCAGTTACAATGATCTTGCGTTTCTGTGGGCAATGTTCAGGTTTTTGTTTATGGAACCATTTGAGACTGTATACTGGGTCTAGCTGGGATGGAGTTAACTTTCCCCATAGCAACCCTCATAGTGCTGATCTTTGTAGTTAGTGTGGTGCTGATAACACACCAAGGGTTTTGACTACTGTTGAGCAGTGCTCCTACAACATCAAGGCTGTCTCTCCAACCCTCCCACACAGAGGCAGCAGGCTGAGGATGAGCAAGATATTGGGAGGGGACATATCTGGGACAGCTGACTCAAACTGGACAAAGCAATATTCCACACCATATGACATACCAGCTCTTATTAAAAATAAGAGCTAAGAGAAAGGAAAAGGGATGTGGGTCATTTGCTATTAAGGTGTTTGACTTCCAAAGCAACTGCTACATGTGTTGAATCCCTGCTTCCCTGGAAGTGGCTGGATGTCACCTGTTGATAAGAAGTAGAGAATAATCTTTTTTTCTCTACTTTGTTTTCACACCTGGCTTTTGTGTTTCTTCATTAAGATGTCTTTATCGCAACATGTGAGTTTGTCATCTTATATTCTTCTCCTGCCCCACTGAGGAGGGGGAGTGAGAGAACTGCTTGGTGGGCACCTGGCCAGCCAAGGTCAACCTGCCACAGACTCACATCAATTCATGACATTTTAAAAAGCCATATAGGTTGTTGGAACATTTGTTCTTTTGAAAGAAACAATTCTATTTCCTCTTGGAGTAGTAGCATCATCAGAGATTTTAAAAATACTGTGCACTTAATTTGCACATTATGTAAGTTGCTTATGTAAATTTTTCACCTGCAATGTGTAATTTTAGGAAATTTGCTAGCACGACATAATACAAATCCAGTCATGCATTGGAAAATAGAAGTTACATAACAATGAAAGAATGGAGTTACATATTATCAGCTATGTGACACTGGCAAAATTCCAGATTAATAAGCAATATTGTTAGGATGAAGTTCATACTGCTCATTAACAGATGTGAAGTTATGGTGTAAATCCATCAAAAATTCCATATTAAATATACTTGTTATTGCAAGAATGATTTATATAGATAGGCAAAAAGAAAGAGATAACTGATAATTTTCATATGGAAAGTGGAGTACAGAGATGGTGCCATTTGTAATATTTATTTCTAATAATAACAATCCTAACAACGCCATAATGCAAAATTTGAGCAAATATTCTTTATACTTCCTTATCTTCCCTTTCTGGCTGTAGTAGCAGCTTCTAAAATGTCATTCATATTGGCCAACGACGTTCACCAGCCTGTTACATGGATTCTTATATTACTCTCTCTCTAGATTTGTAAGTCTCAAGGGCAGCCCAGTTGAGACTATTGTTTGTGAAGACACTGAAGAAATTATAGAAAGTGAACGTGATCGGGAGCAGTTTGAGAAAGAGTTTATGAAAACATACATTGAAGACATAAGGGAAAGAGGTATGTGCTAATTTGCAGCAAAATTCCTGCTATCTTGAATATAAATCTAGACAAACATTAGGAACATTAATTTTTAAGAGTACGAGATATATACCCTTAAACCATAATTTTCTGTTATGATATTAAATAAGACTAAAAATTAAAATGTTGAATGTATTTTGTTAGAAAGTTTGTGCCCTAACTAAAACACTCAATATTGAAAAAATTAAATGATTTTAGAAAAACTTTGTATTAAAAAAATGTCTTGTACATGCATTAACCGTAATTGAATAATAATGTATGCAATGATTATCCTCATTCTCCAGATTTGCTTACATCTCTTGGGATTAACATTAGTGATTTTGAATTCCTGAGGAAGTGCTTCACCTTCTCAAAATGAAACACAGTATATATATCAAATGCTCTTTGCATTGATAGAACATTCTTTAACATTACATCTGCATCCTAATTGTTTAACCACTATAACATTATTGTAGTAAAATCACTGCTTTTGCCTTTATTGCACATCACCTGAATGTTTAACTATCACTTTATTTTTCTGTTCCGACCTGTATCTACTGTAATTAAATTACTGTCAAACTCTTGAGTCCCGTTTAGTAAAATGTGTCAGGAAACACAGGGGAAATTTCATGTGAGACAAAATACCCTAGAGAGAGTTTGTGTGTAGAAATTAATTTTTGTGGAATTATTCTTATGGTATCTTTATTCCCTGTACTTCAGGTAAGTAGCTTGTATTGTGGTCCTCCAAGACCTGGTGAAAAAGAAATGTAAAGAAATGCCAGAGAATGCAGCTGCAGAATACTTTTCATGTTCTGAATGAACATTTGTTTCTTAGTACGCATAAGGTGCATACAAGCCATCTAATTGTAAAGTGAAGTTGTCTATAAAAGTGCCAGATTCTCATAATGGTAGCAACAGTGATTAAAATGGAGAGAAGGAGTGGAGGAAAAACTGAAATAATGATTTGGCTTTAGAGGTACTCATGAAATATATAGTGATGGACTTGTGAAATGTGCACTCTAAGACAGTGGCTGCCAGGCTGCTTGGAAGATGCATTTGGTCCTGTCAAGCGTAGGCCAGCTTTGTACTGCTTTGGAGCAAAGCAACTCAGAGACACTTTTCTGCTTTCCATGCTTTTTATGAGGCTGGATCATGAATCACTTTTGCACTTCCTGCTTCTGAACTTTTATGCTATAGAATATGCCAATATCTGCTTTTGTAAAGTGGACTGGAGAAGGAATAGCTTCAGTATAATATGAGCCAGCAGAACTTCTGAAAGATAATGCAGAGCTCACTTTGAAATAAAACCAAGCCTAGCTGTCTCTAGCTAAGGGCTCCATTTATTTGTGCTGGATTACATAGCTGAAGTCTGACATGTATTTCTTTTTTCTCTTTTCACAGAATTGACCCCTTCCTATACTACGAAAGTATTACTCAGTCTTCATCTCTGAAGATCAAAACTATCTAAATCATAAGTGAATATCAGAATAACTCTACTTTTTTCTATCTGAACAGAAGCACTTCAAAATCGTATTTTTTTTTATTTTTTTTTTTAGTTGCTACCAGTAACTACAGATAAAACAAAGAGCAGAAGAACCTTTATAAGATCCTGTTTCACCTTTTAAATCAACATATTTATTTTCAAGTCCATAGCAACAGCTACTAATTCACGTACAGTCCTTCTGAAAGTAAATATTCACTGTAAGAAAGTATACACAGGCATAGATGTCCTCAGGATGAAAACATTGTATGTTGTAGTGAAAACAGTGCAACATACATTATAATATTAAAAAAGATATTTGATTTTACAAGAGGGGAAGGGTTAACTTAGAAAATGAGTGTCACCTGGAGTCATGTCTTAAGACAAAATAACACATTTAGTTCTTTACAATACTTCAAGTGCAAACACATACATAGTTCTTCCTATTTACTTTCTGTTCTTCAAGAAAATTGTATGTCTTGGGATTTTTAGTTTAGATAAGTTTCAACATCTTTAAATATAGAAACTGTAGTAATTCTGCTGGTTTTTTTAAAGCATATATACAAACTTTTACCTTTTTGCAAATTCAAGATCCAATATGACTAAAACTTCTATGCTAAGCAATCTTATAATATAGCAGTATAGTAAATAAGATTTTAAGGATGATCAGCGTGAACAAATACTATTAGCAAGATGATGATAAAGGTCTTCTACTAATCATTTCACATTACATGATTTTGTGACATTTATTGGAATTTTCCAAGTTGTATAGCAACATGTTTGCTGGATAAAAAGTTATATTGCTTACTTTTTAATAATCTATTTATATATAATTACATAAGTGTATATACTATAGAGTTTTAGAAATCTAGTTTTACAGATATTTTTTGTTTAATAAATCAATACTTTTTAATCTAAAAAGACTTGAGACTTTGGGAATTTAGACTCAAAATAGAGAATTTAACTAATCCTAAATTTATGAGTGGAATCAGCAGAAATTATATTCACATCTTGATTTTTTATTATAGATGAGCTATGACCAGTTTTGTGCAATAAAGTGCCACTTAAGTCAGTTATATTTAAAAAGCAAAACTTTTTAATGTATGCTCCTCAAGACGACTTCTGTATAAAAAATACCATATTTGATGTTTTCTTTCCCTTTTAACTTTTTTTTGGTATTCATTCTTTTGAAATAAGAAAATTTGTAAATACTAGGTATGTTATTTATTCCAGTCACAAACTTCTACAGTCATACTACTATCCTAAATTAAACCTTCTTGAGTTGGTCTCTAGGTATTTGTGTTGATTTTAAACAAGTCTTGGAACAAAGAGAAAGTTTTAAAAATTCCAACAAAACTTGACATTGATCTGAAATGGAATAATAGAAGACCTGTATTTGGTTTTATTACTAAGATATTGAAATATGGTTAAATAATGGCAATTAAAGTGGGTTTATAGAAATAAGGCTATCTGAAACTACCCTACTGAACTTTCTTTTAGTGAAATTATAAATTTAGTTTATTAGGTATTGATATTGATGAAATAAACTTCTGTAATACATTTGATTTAACATTGTTTGAAATTCTATTTCTAGAGGTCTAGTGTAGTCTAATAATTCACTGAAAATCATAGAAATGGAAATCACAACTGTTATGTTTATAGAATGGAGATGTCCATTAAGGGAGTTGTAACTTCAAGAAAAACTAGAGGTGCAAATGTAATTAAACAGTGCAAATTCTAGTGTTGGAATTGTTGGCTGTATAAACAGAAAGTACTTAAATACCAGGTCCAACCTGGCCTTAAGGACTTATCATGATGGAGCAGCCAGAAATTCTCTAGGAAGCCTTCCAGTGTCTCAACACCCTCATCATAAAAATTTTCTTTGCAAAATCCAACATGGATCTATTCTATATCAGTTACTTCTTGTCCTGTCACTACAGACCCTGGTAAAAAATCTTTCTCCATCTTTCTCATAGACCATCCTTATATTGAAAAGATGCAATAGAGTCTCCATAGAGCCTTCTCTTCTCCAGGCTGAACAACCCCAACTCTCTCAACCTTTCCTTATAGGTATTCCATCCCTCTGACTTTTTTGGTCCTGCTCTTGGACCTGCTCTAAAAGGCCCATGCCTTTTTTGTACTGGGGATGCTGGCTGTGGATGCAGTACTGCAGGTGGAGTCCCATGAGAGCAGAGTAGAGGGCAAGAATCACTTCACTTGACCTGCTAGCCGTGCTCCTTTTGATGCAGGGTATAGTTGTCTGTGAGTGCATATTGCTGGCTCATGTCCAGCTTCTCATTCACCAGTATGTCCAAGTACTTCCCTGCAGAGCCTTTATTTCTGGCTCTTGTAGAACATTACTTCCTAAAATTTTATCCACAGGAAGAAAAGATTATTTTTGTCACAGAATTTTTCAAGTACCTCTGTTTAAGGGGAAGAAGGTGTACAAATGTCTCCATTACACCTAAGATGTCCAATGAATAATGTCAGTTATTACTGAAATTCTTAGTTTCAACATAAATGTGTTTGAACTCTACTTCATTGTCCTGCACAGCAAAAATAGTGTGAGAACATACTTAATACATACTGTTAAATACAATTTTATTAGTGTCATCCATTGCAGTACAAAATCTGTGTGCTGAAAGATACCTCATTTTAAATTTAGTCTAATTTTATTGGTTTTCTTTCCAGCTTGTTTTACTAAACAACACTTCCAGAGAAAAGAATTATGATATTGGCCTGTTGAATATGTTCTTTTTCAATTTTTGAAAGTGAGTAATTTTATGAATAAAAGGAATTGTGTGCGCTAATGGCAATTTATACTGTTTTCAAGCTTTTGATGTCAAATGTTTAGATACCTAAAGGAAAGCAACATGTTTTTATTTCTGAGCTGCAAAATGAACATGCATGTGTTGTGTACAGCTTTTTTATTGGCTGTGACAAGATGCCAAATATGACACTTCAAATATGACACAGTTTCCTTCTGCTTTACAAGTCGTTGCTATTCAAAGGCAGCAACACTGAGAGCAATTGAAATATGTGTTACAGAATATTCACTGCCTCAATGTCTAAAAGTAAATCAGACAAATACTCTTCACACTCTAAACACTCTTCATTGTGTTCCTTTTTGTTGTTCTGCATTATTTTGGTCTTGTTTTGAAGGATAGCAACATATAAGCTAGGAAGATAAACTTATAATGAAAGAAAATAACTTGGAATTTAATTAACAAATACCTAGGAATAACATAGTCTTGTATTAGATATTGGTTTAAAATTTACAGTTAATACTGAACAATATATTGTTTCTTTTCCCCCTGAACATTTACACAACATTGGAACTGTTTTACTGTGTATATTTTCTGCAAAGGAAGCAATGAGCAAAATGGTAAAGTGCTCTTTTCTTGATGATCTGACTTCAGTAGCTGCTAGGTCCTGAAGCTACTGTGGAGGATTTCTGTACAGATTAGCTCCTGCTTCATAGAGGATGGGAGCAGATTGGAAAGCAGGGGTTTTTTTTAATTGATTTTGAGGCCTCAATTGAGCTAGTCCAAATAAATAGAGTAACTCAGCACATCTCTAGTTGTTTACATTTTGGGTAACCCTTCTGTATGTTGCGCAGTTCAGGAAGAGCCTCCTTTCTTTTCAATAGCTGAATCTCCTACTTGGGCTGATTGCAGCTGTGACTACATTCTATTGTACAGCTTTCTCTCTTCTTCGTTTCACTGGCCCATTAACTGCTGTGGATGTTGCTTAGTGTTAATAGGGTTCTGCCTGGTGTTTTCATTATGTGCTGACTGGCATTAATATGAAAGGATCTTTGCTCTCTCGTACCTGTTCCTGGAATTTTCTTGTTTCCAACTCAAATAAAACTCCTTGAGGTTTAGCAAAATCTTAGTAAAGATGCACTTTATATGTAAAAAGCAATTACATCTGAAAGCAATTACATCCGAAACATATTGCCTCTGCTATGTGCAGGGCTTCTATTTTCCACTAATGGTTCCAGCCTTTTCCTAAAATCAACAGTGACATTTATAAAATAATTAAATTAGCTGTCAGAACAGCTAATTTAGAAGAGTAGATTTGTAGGTAATGATACCAACTTAGAGAACTAAAAATCAGTTTTAGGCTATTACAAGAGCAACATTTGAAGCCAGATTTACATATACAACACCACATTTTCTTTTTCATTTCTTACAAAGATCTGGACAAGTTAAGGCTGAGTCAGTCTTTGGCCTTGTGCATCATGTAATGACATAATGTGTTACACTGCAGGGCCTTAAGCTGATAAATACCTCTGAGGTGGTACTCCTCTGAGCTGTCTGTGCCTGGGATGTGTCATATTTTTTGTGTGTACACTAGTTGCAGTGTTTTGCACAGAGGAATGTCACAACATATTTTTTTGACAGGTTTATGAATGGCATGAAAGGTTCAATGTTTCATTCTTATTCTGTGTTTGCTGGTTTAAAAACAGTATAGTATGTCACCTGTGGTATTTGTATAACTTTCTATCAAGATAACTATTTGAAAGTAAGTCAATCAAAAGTTTGTTGTGGTCTGCCCTGGCTCCAAAGAGGTAGAGTGGGTCAGCTGACTGCTCAGAATGCATTCAGAAAAGGTGAGTTCAGTAGTTAGACATAGGCAAGTGCAGGAAACACAAATGGAAATGCTTCATGCAATGAGGTAGCTAAAGGAGATAGAGCTTTTCATTTTCTTTACTTGGGTTTGTTTCTATACGCTAAAAAGTCTTTATCACTAGGCTTCCTTTCTCTACAGCTATGGGACCTGTATGTCAAAGCACAGGCCATTTCAAGGTATCATATGATTTCAGGAATGGAGGTTTAA
>BJBW01005552.1:0-16705 GCA_004320125.1 Scolopax mira
AGTTCTTGTGGACAACAGGATGCCCATGAGCCAGCAATGTGTCTTTGTGGCCAAGAAGGCCAATGGCATCCTGGGGTGCACCAAGAAGAGAGTGGACAGCAGGTTGAGGGAGGTTATCCTGCCCCTCTACTCTGCCCTGGTGAGGCCCATCTGGAGCACTGTCCCCAGTTCTGGGCTCCCCAGTTCAAGAAGGAAAGGAAAGGCTGAGGGCCTTGGGTCTTTTTAGTCTAGAGAAGGTTGAGAGGGGATCTGATCAATGCTTATAAATACTTAAAGGGAGGGTGTCAGGAGGACAGGGCTGATCTTTTCTCAGTAGTGCCCAATGAGAGGACAAGAGGAAATAGGCACAAACTTGAATATAAAAGTTCCACCTAAACATGGGGAGGAACTTCTTTACTTTGAGGGTGGCAGGCACTGGAATAGGCCACCCAGAGTGGTGGTGGAGTCTCCTTCTCTGGAGACATTCAAAACTTGCCTGGATAAGTTCCTGTGCAACCTGCCCTAGGTGTACCCACTTTGGCAGGGGGGTTGGACTAGATGATCTCAGGAGGTCCCTTCCAACTCAGGAGGTCCCTTCCAACCCCTTCCAACCCTTCCAACGGTGAATTAACCTGCTCTGTATTCCAGGCATAATGGCTATTCACTGCACTTTTTCAGCATACTGAACTTTGAAAATATCCAACTAATCTACAAAAGATTTTACTCTGAATTTGCAAATTAATTAAAAAAGTCAAATAAAGCTATTTTTATATTGTTTTTCTCTTAACTCCTTGAAACTCTGGTCTGATGTTATATCTCAACAACACTTATTTTTAAATAGATCAAATGCACCTTATTGAAGAGAACATACTTTTGTCACTTCTTAATGCTGTCATTGGGAAATAACAGGTTGTGTTGTCTGACCTAAATATCTTATTTTATGATGGCAAAGATGTTAAATTAAACTCTGTATTCTGTTGTCTCTTTCATCACCTTTCACATCTCTGTCCTTCCATTCTTCTCATATTATTTTGTCTTTAATGACTCATTCCTTGTAGAAAAAAGTTTTAAGAACAAATACCGCTCTATTTACTTTGCAACAAGACTATAAACCATTTGACGATGTCAACCCCTATTGGTTTAGTAATCTATGATCTAGGGACAAACAGGCAGCAAATTGAGAGGTTTATTCTTGCAATAGTGTGCAAGTGAAATTCTCATTAACCTGATATCTTGTTCTTTCAGATAAAATGCCTTTCCATTGCTCCTAAAAGCCATGGTTCATGACCTACTTCTTACCTAGAAATAATTACCCAGGATAGCAAGAGGGGAGGTGCAATAAAGTTCAAATGAAACCTAGAACATACAGTGAGAAATATCTTTATATGCATAAATATTTTACAAGAAAATTATTAATCCGTAGTGTTCATGGCTTTATAACACTGATAACATTTTCATTTCCCACTTTCTTGTTTGTGTCAAGTCTAGGCAGAATCATAATGTTGTGAATGCAAGTACACCAGCTTTGAAGAACATACTACTATAATTTAGCCTATGTGAACATTTTAGATGCAGCAGCAGCCAGTAAAATACCCCAAATGAAGTTTTCTGCAGCTGCTGCTGCTGTTCAGGAGGGAAAAAAATATTTAGAATATGCTCTCTTTACCCCTTTCCCAACTCCCAAAACAGTTCAAAATTTTATGTTTATTCAAGGTGTGACATTACTTAATGGGGTGGAGAAGATTTGCATAGACATGATTCCTGCAGTTTTCTACGAAGGGTTACTATTCAAAGTTTGATAGTAACCCTTTTTGTAGCATTAAGTTCTTCAAAAACATCATCTTGTTTCAGCTTGTACTCTTTTTGGTATTCAGACTAAAAACCTTGGATCAGGAAAAAGAGATAGAACTTTGGTAAAGTGCTTTCTTCTACATTCCTTTTATAGATGGGTTGATACACAGTACATAGTTGGAATTTCCAATTATCTTTCACATTATCTTTGTGAGAAAGCATTTTAATAACTAAAATAAGGGTGAAAAAAGTATCTACCACCGAGGGCATATAATGGAGAAAAAGGTTGTGTGTTTATTTGTCATGGTCCAGCAATAAACTCAATGACCCTTTAAATGTCTATTACCTTTATAACGAGAATAGAAAAAATGTTTAATTAATTTGTTTCAAGATTCTAAAAACCTTTTCCTCTCTGTGCTGGTACAGCCATTATTTCATTTGAGCCAAGAGGTCTGCACTGCCTGGTGTCATGTCTGTAATTGGTGTATGATGATCTCACTTTAGTGCATGGAACTATTTCCTTCATAAGAAGCCCTTCACAAAAAAGACATCTCAGAGTCCTGTAGGACACTGAAGATTAATAGTCTTAGGGAAAGGATATAAGTGACTGGCTGACTACTGAGAACTGGCTGTCTGGAATGAGCAGGGACAAACAAGTCCAGCCTCATATTATCTTGCACACAAGTAATCGAGAAATTGTGATGACAGCCCCTGAGACATCCAGCCATATCAGCAGAGATAACTGTCCTTTGTTATCCAGGGCATCCGTATCTGAACTATTTTTCTCAACCTGCCTAGACTGCAGTCTTCACAGGCTTTGACATTTATTTTGACTAAGTCTAGGTGGAACTTTTTTTATTTGATTGGCTGTGAGTTTGCTAGGAGATAACCCACAGGTTAAAAGGAAAACAGCAATAATTCCCCCGTGTTTTGGTATTGAAACACCCTGTTTTGTAATTTGAAGAAAAATATTTCTTTTCTTTTTCTTTCTAAATGACTTTTGAAATTAAATTCCTATTTATAATTTGACAAACTACTTTTAAACACTCAGAATGTTTTCATTCTATGACAGCAAAATTATTTCAGTGAATTGTGGTGTGGGAACTTTATTTTTCAGGGGAAATTTAAAAGATGTATTGTCAGGCTAGGAAAAAAAGGACAATGGAATTTTCTAAGAACTTAAAATTCAGATTATTATGGTACATGCATCCTCTAAAGTTCAAACTTTTATTTCAGTGCTTACTGATCAGAAAATTCAAAAAAGAACATGCTGTTATGAGCTGACATATTTTTTCATGTAGTTATATACCTGGGAGATGAGGGTGAAATTTCTTCCCCAGCTGTATAGAAGAATATTCAATTCAGCAAGAGTACTATTTCTTTCATATGATTTAATGTCAATGTTAAAAATGTAGTGGTTTTTGGGAGCATGACATTTATGAGGAAAAAGTAATATATAATCAACTCAATTTGGCATATCTGGAATTTATAAAAAGAGTAAAAATTAGACTATGACATTTAAAAGATGTTCTTGTTAGTTACAAGATTATAAAAATTGATGGGTTTTGTTCATTTTAGAAACAAATGTGAATTGGAGAAAAATATCAGTAAGGTAAAGAGTATTTTTCTTGAGTTTCTTTCCCTTGAAAATAAGAGGATAACAGAAATATTTCTGTCATTTATATAAGCCCAGGAGAGAGGCTGATGTCCCATAATTATTGCTTTTCGCTTTTGGGGGTTATTTGTTTATTTGTTTGTTCTGCGAATGCAT
Source organism: Scolopax mira (assembly GCA_004320125.1). Classification (NCBI taxonomy): domain Eukaryota; kingdom Metazoa; phylum Chordata; class Aves; order Charadriiformes; family Scolopacidae; genus Scolopax; species Scolopax mira. Next base: position 3,542 of record BJBW01005552.1, read on the forward strand.
TAAGGGGATTAACTTTATTAGGTAGACATTATCTAGGAGATAATGCCCCCAAATATTTTCTGGGATCAACTGGCAGTGCTTAGAATAAAGAAATAAAAAACAGAGGGTAGTACCATGTGAAATACCCTGGAATATATTGTGTGGCCTTCTGTTCCTACTTCAAAAGGGTTGAGGTTTCCTGTATGTCATGTGTCTTACCTACCAGTCCCGAATGTCTTGAACATCTTAGGGAAAATGGTGTGGTACTACATACCAGCTTTCACACAACTCTCAAGTTCTACTGACTATAGCAGGAGCACAAACAGCTACCAAACAAATAGATATCTGTTGGTAGATACTTAAAATTATTGTGCTTAATCAGTGAACTAAATAACAGTCTTATATTCATTGTTAGTTTCTTCTGAGTGTTGTGGTAGTATAATGACACAGCCTTAATAGGAAAGGATGGTTAAGGTATAAAGGAGGAAGTAACAGGCTTAAAGAGGAGGGCAAGACTTCTGAAAGGAAAGCTTTTCAAAAGTCCAAAACCTATAGTATTTATTCATTAAATACTGATTATTACATACCCACTTACATTCCATATTTAATTAGACCAGATTTGTGATATTCTTTTAATATCATCTAGATTAGGTCCAATGGCCAAGGAGCACACAACTGAGATTTACTTAGTATAGTGAGGATTTCTGCATCCAAACTTGAAAAGAAAAAAGTACGGGTGGGTGAGATGGAGGAAACTGGTCACCAGAATGGAATGGTTCAAGGAAGATAAAATAACATTAGTAGTGAGCTGGATGTAATAGAAGCTGCTGGAGACAGAAAACCAACTATAATGATCAAGTAGCCAGTTTGCTTGAATCAAATCCTCCTCCAGCAGTGACTCAAACCACAGTGTATAGTATGTCCATACAACAAAATACTAGGTAGATCTCCATACATAATAACCCTTTTATTCCTCACTACATCTGGATTACTTACTCTGAGCCTTCTTTTAATTCAAGAGTAGCTGAATGTGGTCAGTTCATTTGAGATACAGCATACAAGATTCAGCCTCTACAAGATTCATTTTTTCTGGTGAAATGCAGTAGGCTGTTGCTAATCTACTTTGAGTAGTAACAGACAAAACAGGCTTGTCACTGATTAAGAGCCATTCAATATTTTCTAAAAATATATGAAAAATATTTGCTAGTTCAGAATGGATTTGCTCAGAATTCAGAGATCGATAATAAATAGGAGATCCATCATCCAACACATTAGTAGACTTCTGCCTGGCTTTTTTGAGAGGTTTATGATTTAAAAATGACTCTGTTGCATTTACTGTGCATTCAGAACAGATTAAATTAGGCCACAAGCCTGTACCATAGGAATTAGATATACAATATGCCTTATCCCATCCTCTTAGAAATTATCAGGTGAGAGATTTTTTCCTCTTTTTAAATTATCTGCTTATAAAATGTTTCAGCTTGCAAAATAAAGTTTAACATGATGGCATTTTGCTGGTTGTTATAAGAATATGTGGAACATTTAATATAATTAAATAAAATTATTTTTAAAACTAAGAGCAACAGTGTAAGGACGATGCACATACTCTGTTTATGAGCTTAAAAGACAGCAAAGATAATGTTTGAGTTTTAAAGAATGACCACACTCCTTCAAAGATTTAAGTCATTATTTCTATATGTTAGGATATAAAGTTGGTTTATAAAATGTAAGTGAGGAAGACTGACCCAAATACCATGCAAATCAAGAGAGATTATGTGTGTCTTGCACTAATGGAAGCCACTTAGTTGGTTAACAGTATATCATTGTCAGCATAACACTTCAAAGATATTGCTTCGGTTTCTTGTATTTGTTTCTGCTTGATCTTTTTGTTAAGGTTGATAAGGGGGCAGGAGAATCCTCCTGCCTAATAGCTGGCTTAAGTGGTAACAGGTTATCAGTAGAGGTGCAAGTGTTTTCCTAGGCTTCCAGATTTAGAGTCCAACAAAAGCCTGTGAGGTTTGAATGCAGTAAATAGTCAATCTCAGTGCTTAAGGAGAGCCAAATTGAATATACACTGTGCCAGGAGACTTCACAGTTTGGAGACATGGTGAGTCTTTGCAATCACTTTCCCTGTAGGAATTATGAGACAGCTTTTCAGGCAGATCTGAGGAAAAAAATAGCTGGGCCTGTACTGTGTATTAGTTTGAAGCTCTTCATTCCTACATAGCATCCCACGAAAAAGGTTTCAGAGAAACCAAATACCAGCTGTGAACAACTCACACACTCTCTTGGCAGCTCAGAAATGACTAACAAGCCTTACATTTGTTATCTACACATTACTTGAGAAGTTCGGAGAAAATTCTGGCTTCTTTTTTGAAGAGCCAGGATTTTGTAATTGGATGTAATATAAGAATTTTTAAGAAGAATAAAAGGATTTTTATAAAGTATTAATTAAAAATAAAAATACTAATATTGAACTACCTTTTCATAGAAACACTAAATCAAGTACATTATCAAATGTAAAAAAAAAAATAATATCTGTTAAGCTATCTGGAATATATTATTTAAAATATTTATAAATAAATAATATTTATGTAATTCTGCAGGAAGTTCTGCACAAATTCACACAGAATATATGCAGAATAAGTCTCCCCCTATTACACCATCCCCTCCCCCCATTCACCTCTAAAGCATCTGTCTAAAGGTCTGTTAACCAAAAATCTGAAATAATTTAACTTGTATTTCTGAATCAATTTCTTGGCAGGATAATTTATTTAAATGAAAAAGCAAGAAAAAAAATTCTTTAGCACCCTCCCCCCTGATTCCCTTATTACCTCTTTTTAAAGTTGAAATATAAAACTTTAAAATAGCATAAACTTAAAGTTTTACAATAAATTAATTATTCAAACGTTTTTTAATATATAAATACCTATATAATTATCTGTTAAGATGGTATAAAGGCGGCAGATCCAGAGTCTTCTCAGTAGTATGCAATGACAGGAACAGGTGCAATAAATAAAAATAAAAATACAACAAATTTTGTTGAAACATAAGAAAATACTTTTTTAGTGTGAATGTGGTCAAAAGAAAAAACAGGTTGACAATAGATGTTGTGCAGCCTCCATCTGCAGAGATATTCATCACCAAACTGGAGAGAGGTCTGGATAATCTGTTCTAATTGAGCTTGCTTTGAGCAGACGAATAGGGTTTGCTGATCTCCAAAGGTCCCTGCCAACCTCAGCTATTCTTTGATTCTGTGATGCCTTAAAGGTGAAAAAATGAATAGCTGAAAAACCGAGATACATATCTGTCAAAGTTCAATCAAGCCCAATAAAACCTATGATGAAAACTATTAAAAATTGGGGGGGGAAAAAAAAAAAGCAAGCAGAGTAGGGAGGCAGTATACGTCCTTTTATATCTTGGGTATTTGCAAAATGGAATGTATGTATACATATATATATACATATACATACGCATACATATATTTTAATTATATAACAAAATGCTCAGTTCTTCACACAATCAAATGTGAAGATTCTCAAGTAAGTTTGGAAGGACCCTCCATACATCATCTGATCCAAACCCCTGTGACCTCATCAGGTACAATAAAGTGCCTCACTTAGTCAGCTCAGGAATTCATGGTGTCTAGAGCTTGCTTTCAGCTCTCCAAAACCATGTCCCATGTTGTCTTTATGGCAGATGTTGATGTAGTTCAAGTCCCATAAATGTATGAGGAGTTTCCTCTCATTGTGTGAAGAAGCTTTTGATACCGAAGAGCTCTTCTTTCTCATCATGAAAAATTTTATTATTGTTCATAGTCTTCAAAGCTATGTGCCAACACATAGACAGACATGTCCAAACACACGAACATGTATGCAGAATTTCTAGCTGTGTATCACCCTTTTAGCTCTTTTAATTAAGAAGTATGGACACACACAGCCCTCTAGTTTTTTGTTATAAAGTGATTTCTTTACTCATTTTAATCTTAAAATCTGCAACTTTTTGTTCTGTGTGAAAATTACTGATAAGCTAAGAATTGATGAAACTTGGAGTGTGCCTTGTTACACTAGATACATGTGACAAAGACGATTATTTGCAGGCAAATCTTACAAGCTAAAATAAAATAGAAGAGGAAAGAAAACAAATTAAGAACTTAATTATATAATGTAAATTTTATATGGTTGGATTTACGTGTCCTTTCTCTTGGTTGTTTTAACTTGAAATGCATACAGATTGCTGATTTGCTTTTTATTATGGCATTTTGTGGGCAACAAATACAGTTTGCTATATAGGCACTTGTAGCCAAATTCACCCCCTGAGGGAAAAACACTGGTTTGAAATCAATTACAGCTACATGAATCCAGACATCTTTGTATAGAGAAATGACAGAGGAAGAAAAAGAAAGAACAATTAAAAGGTAGACCTTTCTTGCTCAAGACATTGAACTACAGAATTGAGGCCAAATGTTAGTAACTCTCATGCCAGATATATTCTGACATGCATCAGCCTGTATGTCCATTAGATATAAAATTATTTTCCATCCATTAGTTACTATAATTCTTTTTGTGTGAAACTTACTTAGAAGTAAAATTGAGTCCACCACTGCATTCTCTTTGTTTATAACTTTTATTTTTCGCCCAGTGGTGTACATGAATATACTTCCATTCACTGTTTCAGATCTAGATACAGCAGCTCTTAGCAACAATGCTATTTTAGTATTTTGTAAGTTACAGAGAATTTTAATCATATCTTTCTTAACTTTTCTACTACTCCTTTTCTAGTTGCAACAAATTCAGAAATAGGAAGTCAAAAATTAAAAGTCTTTTTAGGAGGAAGGCTTAACTAAGGATTGGAGAACATGGCGAAAGATAATTGAAAAGATGTTATACAAAATATCACAGAAGACCTCTGGAGATATGAAACAACCTTAACATGTGAGGTAGAGTAAATGTAATTAAAATTATTTTTGCCCTGTAGTTTAATTACTTATCATGAACAATACTAATAATTATCCTCAGAGACCTTTCCATTACTTCATAAAATTGTGAAACAACAACAGCAAATCTGCCTGTAATGATAAAACTGAGACCTCAGAAGGAAACTAAAGAAATTATGTGCCCCTGTGAAGAACTGTGGTTTGCAGTATGCCCAATCTGAAATTATATCAAATCAATATTATCACATCTTCTACTAATGGACTACATGACTCAAAGAATTGCTGTCAGAAGGCCAAAGGAGAGCAAGTTAGTACTAACCTACTGAGATAACATGTTAAAATTAGCAAAACCTCTGCAAGTTGCTGGAGAAGCCATGAGTGACATTAACTGTTTCAGGCTGTCCAAGAAATTGATGACATTGCCTATATAAGAACTATTTACACCTGTGAGGGTTTCAGAAGTGGTCTTAATTAAGGAGTCTAGGAGTAAGTTAGTATGGTAGATTAAAAGAAAAAAGGCCATTAAGACACAGGGGTTGGCCCAATCCCTTCTTAGTAACCTGGCAGGTGAACAGAGTTCTCCTCAGACATTGGCCATTGAAGAAAGAGTACTGACCCTTTGATCACAATTTGTGTGTTCCTGAATCCAGACCTGGAATTCAGAGCCTATCCACCTCTGAGTCTAGTCTGGGAGTAATCCTTCATCTTTTATACTGAGTGTGATGTATATGGGATGGAATACCCTGTTAGTCAGTCTTGGGTCACCTGTCCTGTCTGCTCCTCCCTACAGGTGCTCTTCCAATCCTCCAACGGGGCAAATAACAAAGTTATCTGACCTTGGTTGTTATAGCAATAAGTATAAGCAATAACCTCTCTGCATACCATTCCTTGCCATAAATTACAACAAATAAGGTTTTACCACTATGAAAATGAACATTTTCTTCAAAATATGCTGCAAGTTTCAGAGAGTTCAGTTAGTGGGCACCTGCAGGCTAGTCAAAGACAATCCACCACAAAAGAGTACACAGTCTAATATTTCCACTTGCAGTTTATTTATTTATTTATTTACTTACTTATTTATAAAGATTCTCGAATGCCAGAATAAAGAGGAATGAGAATCATTTTCATGAACCATTTTCAGAATTTTTAGAGGATTATCAGGAAGTTTCAAGATAAATCAGGCCATGAAAGTCACTGAGATTCTGATCTCTTCCAGGATGTTCTTGACTGGAGAAAGATAACTGAAGACTGAGATGCTAATGGATTCAATACATATGACAGTCTGTTTAGAAAGTACAAATGCCCCGGCATAATATAACTGTATTTGGTCCTCACTGCTGGACAAAGTGATACCTTTCTTCAGATAACCTTTCTTCAGATGCCTGTCAGATGTACATTTGTCCAACTCTGAATAGCAGGATAGGACCAAAAGTGGTAAATGTTTTTTATGTGGGAAAAATATGGGAAAGTCTTTTAAAGACTATATTAGATTTTTTTAAGGTTAAGAAAAGTTAAACTTCGAAAAAAAAATGAATGCTGAAATAATCTTAAAGCCAAATATGAAACCTTTTTAGTGAAAAGAAAAACAAATTAACAAATCAGGCTGGTTAATACAAGCATGAAGGATAAATACAAAATACTAAATACAAACCCACACCAATGGCCATTTTTATATTAGTATCAAAATTAAAATCTTATTGCCACCGGGATGTGACCTGGTATCTGAGAGTATATAGAATATATACCATATATAAACATAAAGCTTTGCTATCTTGGTATCTAAGTTTTGTCTCATCAGATTAATTTTCTCAGGAAACGAAAAGGAAGAATTTCAAAAATGTATCATGTTGACATAACTCTTTGTCACTGATTTTGGACAGATGAAAGTATTATTTGAGTGGATCTAGACTTACCTAAATGCTGCATGCTCTTGCAATTTGCTGCCTGAAAATGCAAGCTCTCTTACTGGACTTTTTTTTTTTCCTGTGGCTTGAATGGAACAAATTATATTCTTAGCTACTGTTTTTAATTTTATGTATCATTTTCAGAAGAGTAAGAGGGTAATGATAGAGTTCAAAAGGGTAATATTCATATCACAGTTAAGACAGGAAATTACAAACTGTTACTCTTTGTGTGCTAATTCGCTACTTATTAGAAAACACTGGATAAAAAAAGGTCAGCTAGTGGCAGCCACTCGTAAATAGATTCTGACACATTCTAGCCTTCCTGCTACTACCTCAAAAATATTACAAGGGAAAGAGCAATGTGTGTAGCTCCTGATATCTGCTGGTCATACAAAGAAGTGCTTGGCAGGAGATCTGAGAGGTATTTAACTAAAAGCAGCTTTAATCTGACATTCTGTCCTCTGAATATTGCAACTACTCTTAAGTCTGTCAGGCTTAAAGAAGTTGTTCTAAGAAGCCTTCAAAGAGGCCATTGCAACAGCTGAGAACTATTAGGGAAGTAAAAAGGGGTTTGTTTTTCTAATCACATGTATTGCCTGCACCAGAGGAGACTTGTGTAATGCTTAGTCCAAAACTGGAAAAATCTTTAAGATTATGAAGAACCTTTTAAGATACAATTTGTGTCCCCAGAATGTTCTCTGATCTATACGGCACAAGTGGGGGTGACCTTGAACAAATCAGAGTCATACTAAAAGAAACATAAACGTGTAAAATGTACTAGTCCAGAGATAAATCTTGTGGTTCGGAGCAGAAACACTTTTATTAGCACTCTTTTTTGACCTGTCTTATGGAGATAGAATGGTATGGAACTGCGTGATAATGCAGAGCATAGATTGAGTTATACAGTGTACATTTAGCTGATACTCCTGATAGCATATGGATGTATTACTTTTAATGGTAAGAAAGTTGGAAGAATCTGACTAATGTTTAAATGCATTCACAGTAGAAACAACAAAAAAAAATCTGTTATGTTGTTGTAAATGAAATACACAACTTCTTGTTTTTCTATGCCACTTTGCTGGAATTTCCTTTATTTGCAGATTCAGTGTGATGCTTCATTGTATTACTTTCAGCATTTTCCTAGATGATTACAATTGTTATATAGGTCCAGCTGGACTCGTTGATGTTGATAACTCTTTTCACAGTTACTACATTTAAAGTGTCAAATAAAAGCAAGCAGGTGTGTGACACTTCACAGTAGTATTTCCTTCAGCACATGACCTGTGGTCTGCTAATATGCCTTGTGAGAAGATAATATAAGGACACCTCTTAGTACGTAAATAGAATTTTAACAGATGTGAGACTTGTCATCAAGCCTTATAGTTTGATCTTAAGCTACCTCTAAAAACAACTTAATGTTCCCAAATGGACCTGTACTGAACAATTCAAATTATATAAATAACTCACAGCTTGCAAAATCACTTTCATTCCAACACACATTGTGAGTCATCTATTAGTCATCTAATTATGAGCAATATTAAAAAGGGGTTACTTGAGCCACCAGAAAATTTCCCACAGACTGGGAAATTGAAAGGAAAACAACTATTACGATTGTAATTTCAACAAAATCAACAAAATCTGAGAATTTTAGGGTTAGGAAGATTTCTTAATACTGTTTCTGTTCCTAGTTGCTCATCTATCAAGAATGTTAATTAAAAAAATGAAAATGGAAAGTAAAACTATATTTTTATTATTTTCAACGTATGTAAAATCACTTGCCTACATACTTATGCTCATATATATGCATATATATATATTAGTAATTAATTTGGATTTTTAATTTGAGACAAAATGAAAAAAAAAATGGACCATCTGGTTTACATACTTTGAGTAACATTTCCAAATGCAAGTTACTTCAGAGACTGCTTTTATAGCATCTTTTTTCCTTGGGGATTTCAGTGAAGATTGGGGTAAGAATTTTGCAAAGCTACAGTACTCAAAGCAGAGTTTCAAGGAAGGAACTGTACAGCTATGGTACTTTAAAAATGGAGAGATTTTGTATGTAATTATTCTGTGAAGCATTCTTACAGATATTTTCCAGTTGCTCAATCTAAGGGAAGAGACAGAATCTTTTAGGACCCTTTCAGAAGGAATTTTAGTGCTTTTATATAGGGTATAAAGGTTAGTGTGGCCTCTTTGACTGTCAAGTTAATTGAAGAGTCTGATAGATGTTATTAATTTTAAAGTTTGTTTTTAAAATTGATCATACCATCAATTGACAAATCAATCTTATCAGCGTATGTAATTTTTTAAAAAATTACCACATATAATTCTGAAATCTGTCAGAAGTAAATAGAACACCTGAAAAAAGTAGAAAACCTTACCTTTCTGAACCTGGAGAGGTTAAAAGGTATCTTTACACTAATAATTAATTTCCCTTTTTTATATCTGTTTTTATTTTATACCTTAAATCTCTCAATAGCAAGATAAACATTAAACATATGCAATAAATTTTTAAAAGCATTACAACCTAGGATGCTTTTAAAATACAAATGCAAGTCTGAATAATGATAGACAATATAACAACATCCATTAGTTAAGAAAAGGAGCATTGGGATTGATGGAGGGCATTAGGGAACTATAACACAGTAGGAATATATTTGTCTGCCTTTACCATTGTATCACATATCTTGGGAACAGCAGCTAAAGACAGAAGGATATATCAGAGCTCAGGCACATGCCAGTGCATGACTGTCCTCTAATAACTGAGGTAATCTATTTGTTCTTCAATTAAAACTCATGGTAATATGAGGTTATTCACTTTATAACCCTGCCTTCGTCTTTGCCCCAAAAATGAAAATAAGTCCTAGAAAGTGTCTCATGTTATTCTTGTGAAAATCACAAAAGGAGCTTGAAAATTGCTCTTTAAATTTGGACGTGTAGATTGCCTTTTGAATCTTTACTTTTTTAATTGTACTAGAAATATTATAGGTTGGTACTGTATTCCTACATATAACATAAAAAATATGAACTGCCCCCTCTTTTCCTCCTACCACAAAAGCTTCTCTTTGAGTGAGGAAATTTGGCAAGTGTAGAAGGAGAAGGAAACTCCGGGGAGGGAGTGCAGGACTGAGATATTTGTTCCATGTCACTGTTGGAACATCAGTAGGAATGTTAAGGGAGATGGAACAGAGAACTAAAGTAGGAGCAAGGAGCAAAGTGGGTAGTAATGGTAGAAAGGAGACAGAGGGATGTTAACTTCCTTGCAGGAAAGAAAAGGGAAACTTGCAGGAAATGATTTGATAGGAGAGGTAAAACAGGGAAAGAAGGAGAGCTGGGAAAGAAACCAACAAGGATTGTGATTGAGTTTGAACTTCATAATAAATGGGCAGAGAGAACATAAAGCAAAAAGGAAAGAGTCACAGAAAGGACTGTGGAGTATATCTGGTTAGGGAACAGCAGGATCCAAATCTGAAAGGCTGACAATGCCTCTACATAAAGTCCTAACTTTTACTATTAAGCAAGATGAATTTCAGGCTTTGAGACTGTCATACTTCCCTTTGCTCAGTGCTTCCTCTGTGGTTTTGGGAATAAACATAACTCTCGCACATGTACTCTCTGGGCTTGTCATGCCTTGCAGATGTTCATTGTTATTTTAAAGGAAGATTTCTTCACTTTTCCAAAGGACTTTCCACACCAAAGAATCCACAAAGTTTCAGTGAGATGACAGGGACCAATAAAGACTTACACAGAATTAGAGAAAATTATCTTTGAAAGAATATTTCTGGTCATTTTAAAAAATGTATTATTTTAGAAGGTTAACCATGACCATGGAATGCAAATTTTGTAGTCAGGCAGTTGCATGCAGTCCTTTAGAACTAATTTTTAATCTGTTTTTGTTGTCATTTTGTTTTGTTAGATTTTTGTTAGTAGATTTTATCTACTTACCCTTAGATATATGGACTCTCACTACTTCCACCGTTTTTAATCTCATAGGTGAGGGATTTTTTCTGCTGCTCAATGTCCTTTTTTATTATTTTTTTTTTAACTTTAATTCCTGTGCTTATAATTATACTCTCTTGTATGAGGTGAAATTATTACTCTCCTTCCTTGGTGTTTACTGCCTTCAGATATTTGTAGTTGTTTATTATGTCCTTTTTTCTTCCCTAACCTAATTACTTCACTGAACTATTTGTATTTATCCTTTTAATGTTTTCTAATAAGTAACTCCATTCATCCCTTTAATCATTCCACAACTCTTCTTTGAGAAGACTTTTTTTTCCTGAGACTTTTTTTTTCTGAGCTTTTCATGAGTAGCAAAATGCTTTCCTTATTTTTCCTTGTTAAACATTAATTTAAAATTTATATTTGATGTCTTAACTATGTAGTAACTGTCCTTTTATAATTCTTTTCATTAATTTTTAATAACTCACTTTTTCTCATATCAATTTTCTCTTTATTTGTATGCCTCTTTTTACATACTTTTATTTTGTTGTTTTAAGTATGGGTACTTGCTTTTTCTTCCAATTTTATTTTACCAGTTTCTTACCACTTACACAGCTGCTCAATACAGAGATGGAGACAGAAACACAAACACTCATCCAGCTGTAAGTGATTTTGAATTCAGTGACAGAAATAATTTCTAGCATGTGTATCCTCTCTGGGAACCTCTTTACTTTGAGTTCTGTGCTCTTTCCCATTTGCATCACCTGCTTTTGTCTAGTACTGACTTCAATACTGACATTATTTTTGCAATCTCACTTTGTACACATACATACTTCATCTCCCATGAGGCAGAAAGAGTGTACTTACTTTTTTGCATTTCAACAATGTGTCAATTAGTTTTTCAGCATCTGCTGACTGATGATATTCCACTGTGGAACAGTTTGGACAAAATTAAGATTGAGATACAAAGATATTTTTGCAAAAGACTTAACACATTTGCTGAGATGTAAATTACGTTGTTCTCTAATTTCATTGCTTGACAAATCTATGTCAGGTATTGTAAAATTTAAAAAAGCCTTTTGACAAATATACAACTGTGACTTAATGTTTGTTATTACTAAATATCACTTAAAAATGCATCTGGCAGAGTGTGAAGAGATATGAGCAGGGGTTTAGGGAGCAGAAAAGCTCAGCTAACTGATGTTGCTAAATAGACTTCCATTTCTGCTGACTTCTAAGTGAGCGCAGTTGAACAAGACCCATCTGGAATAGAAAGACCTCACAACATTGCATTAAACAGAAATGAAGATAGTGGGAGACGTGGGTTTGAACTCAGGAATATATATCTGTAGCATATGAAGGCATGGACGCTGATCGGTGATGCAACCAGAATCATTTATTATAACATACAGGCAGCTTATATAGTACCAATGTATCATCTCCATTCCTAACTGACATGCCCCTCCCTGCAACCCCCAAGTGCCAGGCGGGCAGAATTCCCTTCCATCAGTCGTGGCCACCAGGCATTGTTTATGGGTCATTACGACTTGATCATGGGCCTTCCCTTGCCAGTATTCCTGCTTCTTCTATTCCTTCTTCTAGTCTCTGCTTCTTCCACAATCCTGTTCACCTGTGGGAATGAGAAAGTTGGAGATGCGCAAGAGCTCAGCAGGTGTTCTTATGTTGATGGGAAGGAGGCCTTGAGATCAGTAAAACAATGTCGTTATATGTTGATGTGTGTGTGATGTGAAACAGATAGCAGTGTACTAAAGTAATGTTTTGTTAGATAGGCGCGATAAACATTTAAATGTAGCCAATTGTATTGCTCACAATGCTGGATGGACATCACTTGTAACCTATCTGAGTAGAGAGAACAACACGTGATCAAAAGACAAACTATATGTGCTGGAAAAGTGAAGCAATAAATGTCTTCACATCAACACTTAGTGAAGTCTGTGCCTCCAGGCCACATTCACCCACGTCTCCCCCTTTTTTGTTTAAGGTACAGAATAATGATTGTGTTAATATACATGTATATTACATCCTAATGATTACATTGAACCTATACTATTAGAACTACTGAAAACTATAAAACTACTATTAACTATACTGTAAAGCTTATTGATTTCTATAACTCTCTTATGCTATGGCTGGTTTCTACATCCACTTCTAACATCATACTTTGCAAGGCAAGTACAGTGTGCATTTGAGCATACATGACTTGATTTATGCTTTTGTAACACACATGGTAAACATAACGTAATCGTTAACAGAACTATTAGGCCTGATAACATTAAAACCAATGATACTTTTGTGAACAGAAAAGATTCATTGCTCTGTCATTTCTGATGGTTGTTCATGACAGTATCCTCCTGGAGAAACTGGCTGCCCAGGGCTTGG
>BJBW01005555.1:0-29518 GCA_004320125.1 Scolopax mira
GCAGCCACAGCTTCTCTGCCCAACCTGGGCCAGGCTCTCACCACCCTCCCACCAAACAACTTCTTCCCCACAGCTCAGCTCCATCTCCCCTCTTGCAGGGTCAAACCCTTCCCCCTCCTCCTGGGGCTCCCCTCCCTCATCCAGAGTCCCTCCCCAGCTTTCCTGGAGCCCCTTGAGGGTCAGGAACCACCATCCCCTTCCAGCCAAACCCCTTCCCACCTTCTGGCCACCGGGCTCTGGGGTCCCCGAGTTCTGGGCCGGCGGGGGGGGAGCTCTGGCACCGACACCGAGCTCCATAAAAACCTGTTGGGAATCGCATCACAGGCCTCTCTGCTTTGTTTTTTTTTTAAAATCTCACCCTTCCCTGAGGATCCTCAGTGAAGTGTTTATTGCATGGAAAAAAACTAAAAATAAGGTGTCTGTCACCTGCCTCAGCCCTCAATAAAACCCCACGAGGAGAAGCAGCAGCTACACCGACCCCAAACCGGGGCGAGCGGGACCCTGGCTGGGGGGGGCCAGGACAGGCAAAAGCCAGAGTTAATTTTGAAGGGTTAATCTAAAAATCCTAAGAAGTCCCATGAAAGTAATTTTAATTGCTCATAATATTAGCGCCAGCTAAACACCGTTTCAGGCAATTTGGATAAAAATAATAGCAAAAAGAAAGTATTTGGTATTTCTGGGGGGAGTGGGGGGGTTGATGTTAAAACTCCACCGCTGTGTGTTTCGGCTTCTCCCCCTGACCCTTTTCCCTGGTTGGTGGGAATTTTCCTAAGTTAAGGACCTACCCATGAGACTCCCTGGGAGACACTAACTTAATTCTATTAATTTTAATTTTATTCTAATTTCCCTTCCACCACAGGAAGCGCCAGCAGCCGGCCCTGGGCTCCACACACAGCCCGGGCTGGGGGTGCTGCTCTGCTCCAGCTCCCAGGGACTCGGGGGGGGGGGGAAGCAGCTGAGCCCAAAAGCTCAGGATTTTACGGGATTTCCAAGCACTAAAACTCACTGGTTTTTTTTCAGTTTCTCGGGTTTTACCTGCAGGTCGTTACCCTGGTTCCAGGTCTCAGGCAGAGCCCTGGGCCCCCCCCATGGCTGCGGGTGTGACAGTCACAGGAGCCAAAGCTGCCGTCACCATTTACTGCCTTTTCCAGCCCAAAGCCCGGTCCCGGGAAGGATTTCTGACTATGGGCTGTGATTTTCTGCATGAAGAGACAAAGGCAGCCCCACAGAGGAATTTAGGTGCAAAAATGCCTATTTAGGGACCTAATCCCCATCCAACAGAACCAACTAACAGCCAGCTCCCTGCAATTTTCCAAATTTGATACTGAATAAACCCAGATTTGTTGGGGGGTTTTGGGGAGTTTTTTGTTTGGTTGGTTGGTTGGTTTTTTTACAGGGCAATGAGGGCTTAAGGATGGGACTTTTGGCCCCTGAAAGGCCACAGGTGTCAGGGAAGTGTTCCCGTGGCTGTTGGCAGCGGGGTGTGATTTGGTGGCCTGCTGTGAAATCACACCCAGGGGGTAGAAAACCCAACAAAATTAGAGCAAATAAGGATTCAAACCCCGGGTGCAAACACCGGGGTGCCCCCAGCACCCCCCAGCCCCTCTGGGTGCAGGAATACCGGGTCCCTACAGCACTCGGGGCTTTATACACAGCAGGTTTGGAAGGTTAATTTAATTAGAAATATAATTACCTCGACCCGTGCGTGCTTGATGGGGAGAGAGGAAAGGTCTAAGACTTTCTACAGGTTCTCGCAGGCAGAGCAGTGAAATGTTTCTGGGTGCCCCCGTGCCACGGCCACGCTCCTCTGGTTTGGGATTTCCAGGGTGTTTTCCAGCTGGAAAAGGTGGGATTGAGGCCAACCCCCCCCCCCGGAGCAGGTCCCCCCAGCCCACTGCCAGCGCCGTCACTGGAGGCAAGGGAAACAGGACCCCCCCAAAAAAAACTTTGTGGGAGGTTTTACCTTACATTTTTTCCATCTTACTGTGGGCCACAAACCCGGGGGAGACCCGCACCCCCAGCCCAGGACTCGATACCTGCAGGGTTTCCAATCTCTGCACTCCACTGGGGATGCCTCTCCCGGGCTCAGTCACTCCTGCTCCCCCGCGGCGCGGCACAGCCGGGGTTAAACCCGCTCCCCTCCCTGTCAAAAAGGCTGTCACTCCAATAAAAAAATGTTGATAAAGGTTAAAGCCTCCCTGGTGGTGACTTTAGCCAGCGGGTGCCAGCACGGCCTGGAGCAGGGGGAAAATACCCCCCGAGGCGAGCCGGGGCAGGGGGGGGAATGGAAACAAAGGGCCTGTAACTTCAAATTAAAAAAAAAAAAAAAAAAAAAGTGAAATCATAAAATTAGCAGCATCCACAGAAGTTTTACTGCCACCCATCACAACCTTCTTCCAAACCTGCCTGAACTCACTGCTCCTCCGTTCAGTGTGTTCACTCCGTGTCAAACAGGAGTTACCCAATTCTCCTGCGGGTTACTCGTACCTGGGTCCCGGAGTTGACAGTAGAATTTATTAAGTATCTCACCCTGTATAGTGACATTTGTTACTAATTAATATGGAGCCAGCTATACACACTGCATATGTACAGGTATTTTCATAAGGCATATAATATCTTTGCATTGAAAATAAATGAACATTATTAAATTTAATTTAATATATACTTTCTTTGAGGTGTTTATGAAAATATTTTTTTCTCTATATTTTCGTATGTGACATGATAGAAATATTTCATGGGAAGTACAGGTTAATATATTTCATCTTTATAAAGGCATATACAACTTTGAGGCAGTGTTTCTGATGGACAGCAGAATTCCTAAAGAATTTGTATGTGCTTCTGTGTTTTGAAATCATATGAAATTGACTTTAAGAAGTAACTCGATTAAAAAAACGCACCAATGCACAGCCAGAGGCTGACAATTAAAACTAATACGTAGCCACATGAACAATATATTTATATAGTTAATATATTTTTTTTTCCAAGATGATTGGTACTAACATATAGTATTATACATTTGGCACTACCGTTTGCCATTGGTCCAGCAATTGGCAAAAAAAAAAAATTTGTTTCCTATGTATAAATCTGTTTGAACATTAGATCTGGCTAGGCATATTTACTATTTATAAAAAAATATTTAGACAGTAAGCTCACGTTGAATAACTAGGTCTACTGTGTTCTGGAAACTCTTCAGTAGTAATACAGCCTTCTCATGTTCCATATGTACAAAGCTGTGCCCGTTCGCCTGTAACACAGAAACAAGAGGAGAAAACAAATGAGATGCTTTTTCATGTCATCGTTTCGGGGGAGCAAAGCCATAAATGAAAACGGAAAATGAGGCTAAAATGAAGAACAGTCATATAATGATTTCCCGTGCAGGAGTTGGAGCGAGAGAACGCTCTTCCCTCTTCTCTTCTTTCATCTCTGTAGGAAATGCACATCCAAAAATACCTAAGCAGGCCACAGCCACTGGGATTTGTTATTTAACAGATAAATAAATGATAATCAGAAGCTACTTCTTTCATGCCTGCTGTGGTCTCACATTCCCCACAAAAAATGCTATGAAATCCACATTTATGTTTACACGCTGCATTCTTATTTAGTTCCGATTATTAGACAGAAAGGATGTTTTTCAGCTGAATCACGGAGCCCCCAAACACAAGGTTTCCTGGGACTGAGGGGCACCCCCCAGCACGTGGCTCTGCCTCCTCCTCAGCCTCCTACCAACACCGCCCCGGCTGAAAACAGAAAACCCACTCTGACTTATCAAATAAATAACCCAGGGGCTTGTGACACAGAAAGGAAAGACACCAGAGTTTTGCTCCCCCAGGTCCCAGCGGGGCCGTGGGCTCCTGGAGGTGGAAGGGCCAGAGCGTGGGAGATGACACAGACACACTCTCCTATCAAAAAACAACAACAAAAAAAAAGGGCATCGTGCAAACCCGTGTTTAGGAATGGCAGTTTCTCAATGAGCTGGGTAAAGCCATCCATTCAATCCACCCAATTAAAAGCCTTTTAAATTTTCAATCTTCCCTCCCTCTTCCCCAGAGCCTGGGGAGAGACGTAAGCGCCTGAGAGCAGCGCGGCTGAGAACATCCCACCACGCAAATGCTTCCACCTAAATTCCTAAAAAATTGGCCTCTGGAGCCTTGGTCTGACAGGATCTCCCTGTGTATCATCCTGGGTGAGTTCTCTGCGTGGGGGCACACAAGGTGCCCAGGGGTGGAGGTGCTCCGGTACCGGTGACACGGGGGTTACCTGCCATGACCCCAGACAAAGGTGCTAAACACATCACTGGTATCTGAGAAGTAAAATCATGGTTTTTTTTCTCTGTTAACTCCCTCATGAGATCACTGACCTCCGTGGATCCGGTACTGGCTGTTTCCACTGGGTGTGGAAAACAATGGATGTAAAGTAGGGAATGAGCTCTGAGGAGAAAGACCTGTGAGTCCCAGGGAACAACAGGATGACCATGAGCCATCAATGGGCCCTTGTGGCCAAGAAGGCCAATGGCATCCTGGGGGGCATCGGGTGACCAGCATGTGGAGGGAGGTCATCCTGCCCCTCTGCTCTGCCCCAGGGAGGCTCCCTCTGGAGCACTGGGACCAGTTCTGGGCTCCCCAGTTCAGGAAGGCCAGGGAACTGCTGGAGAGGGGACAGCAGAGGCTACAAAGATGATTAAGGGCCTGGAGCATCTCTGCTATGAGGAAAGGCTGAGGGACTTGGGTCTTTTTACTCTGGAGAAGAGAAGACTGAGGGGGGATCTGATCAATGCTCACAAATACTTAAAGAGGGGTGTCAAGAGGATGGGGCTGGTGTTTTCTCAGTGGTGCCCAGGGACAGGACAAGAGGAAACGGGCACAAACTTGAGCATAAGAAATTCCACCTAAACCTTCTTTCCTGGGAGGGTGTCAGAGCCCTGGCAGAGGCTGCCCAGAGAGGTGGTGGAGTCTCCTTCTCTGGAGACATTCAAACCACCTGGACACATTCCTGTGCAACCTGCTCTAGGTAGATCCGCTCTGGCGAGGGGGTTGGACCAGATGATCTCCAGAGGTCCCTTCCAGCCCCATATGATTCTATGAATAATTTTATTTTAGAGTTTAAAGGGTGCCAGCCAGCTCCTTGATGTGACACTAACCCATCGACCCCAGGAGGCTGGTGCTGGCATCCAGCTGCCTCCACCAGTGGCCCTGGGGAGGGCCCACCCCTTACACCCCACTATTGAAGCACCGCAACAACAAAATTAGGAGGCAACTTGCACTGAAAACAACATCATCTTCAGAGAGGGAGCTGAGTCAAAGCCATCCCTACCTGGAGGATCTTGTCGCCGGGCTGGAGCAGGCTGGAGGCTGGTCCGTCAGGCTGAACCCTAGTAACAAAGATACCCTATAGGTCAGAAGTAACAGAGGTTAGGATGCTATCACCAAGAACTACTGCCCGACAGGCGCCTCCCTAACTTCATGTACCCTGGCACTGCTCTAAACATTCCTTTTCAATATTTTTTTTTCTCTCCAAGCAGCCGCAGGGGTCTGGGGCAGCCCTCTGTGACCCCCAGCTCCTCATCTGTCGCCTGCTACAAGTGTCAGTGTGGGTCATTCCAAACTCACGTTCCACGCCCCAAAATTAACATCCAATTTGAGTAGGGCGAGAGCAACAGGGTCACCAGGAGGAGAATTAAAATGCAGCAATTAGAATAATAAATTACCATAATCTATACAGTTATCTTTGTTTACTTCCTCGGAGGAAAAAAAAAAAAAATTTAAAACAATTTCTAAAAAGCAGTCTTGACATTCAGCCAGTGAGATACTCACTCCAGCGACGTACGGATCTCCCTAAATCCAGTGTCTGAGGAGTGAGTGACTTGGAAGGGGGGGAAATATTAAGTAATAAAGGCAATTTTTGGATTTGCTTTCAGAATTTCAGTGAAAGATGTTAATAAAACCCCGAATCAGAGAGTGAGTTTCTATATGATGAATATTTGGAGCATTTCCCACACTCCCGGACCCTCAGCCTCACCTCCAGGCAGACTCTGGAACCTCGCATCCTATTCCATCCACATTATTATTATTACACATTATCATATTCCTTCTCCATCCCCACTGTGGGGGGGACACCAGGGAAATGCCCTGCTCGGTGTCCCCACCCAAACCATGGGTGTCCTTGGGGGAGGTCACAGCCTTCTGGAGCAAGTATGTCTGTTATTCCTTATAAACCCCCCGGCCCCTCGGGAGCAGAGCCAGGGGCTGCTCCTGCTCCATCCTCCTGACAAAGCCACGAAGAACTGGTGAGAGACAGGAGCAGCCTCTTATCGCTTCCCAGATATTGAAAACATGAGAAATCTGATGTAACGGTGTGGGAAGCGATGCTTCAGAGTAACAACACGTGCAAAAACCTTTGAATTATTAATTCTCCCAATACAACCACCCTCTTGGACACAACTTTGTCTTACTGGCAGAATTCAGTCTGTCTAAGCTGTTACTGCACTGCCCGTGCTACTGGTGCAGACACACGCACACTGGGACGTGGACTCTCATTCAGTAATTCCAGGCAAGTGAATGATTCCTTAAATAATTCCTGGCAACAGTGGAAATATAGCTCAGTTCTAACAGCATACACTGAACTGTGGAAAAGTCAACCGTGATGTTACAAAGCACAGTCCCAGTGGGATGTCTCAAAGGACACCAACATTGAGTATGTTTTAAGGGACAGCAATTACAATGCCTGAGGGTTACGTATTAAATGGGGCTATTCTTGACATTCAAAACAGGGATTATCAATGAGAGAACAGAGATTGAGTTAGACTGGCATTTCCAAGCGTATTTTACATTTCCAATCAGCTTTCCATTGCAATTCAGAGTGGTGGGGAAATTATTTTTTTCATTTGCACACAGATCTTAAAATTTGAGAAGAGATTAAAAGATAGTTTTAATTTCATCATTTGCCAAACATTCTCAATATTTAGGGAAGTTATGACTGCTTCTGAGAACTGAAGGCAGTATTATCCAAGACTATAAATGTTTAGCAGAGAGGTACCCACAGCACTTGTTTGTCAACAAGCTCCAGTCACTTCTACCACACAGAACAGATGAATTGACAGCTTTGAGAGATGACTCTCCAGAAAACAGTCTGAAAAATTATCTTATACATGGAATATAAGGCAATATACAAGGCAATATTTAAGGAATATAAGACCCCCATGTGATTTGTTTTGATTTTCTCATCTTCATTAACCAAAAAACCCTGAACACCACTCTCCTAACAAAAAAAAAAAGCCAAATATGGGATTTTTTTTTCAATTATCACAACAGAAGTGCATAAAAATTTCACTCATTATCTACATCTCCACTAAATGGCACTCTAAAATAAAGATAATTTAGAGAGAAATTTATAACTTACCTTATCAGAAGGTTTGAATGGATTTCCTTGTCCACTTATTCCACCACTGATACTAAAACCAAGGCCAGGATTCTTCTCTATTCTCACACAAAACTAGGATGAAAAGATACAGCAAGATAAGTCAATGCCAACACTAAAGCCCATCTCGACAACGGCATCTTTGACTCTTACATCCCATTTCACCATTAATGAGAGGGGCTGATCCTCCCAAAACTTGTATTGCACATTACATTTTTAAATTTCACTTTCAAGTAGGAAAACAACCCTTGGACCTCTGAGGGAGCGGGTCACACTGGCCAATTTTTTCACCTTCACTTCATGTTGTGCGCTTTTTTTTTTCCTCCAGAAGGTGTCTCACATCCCCTTGGGACAACCCCAAGGCATAAGTACAAGGGATAAGCTCCGAGATGTTCCCACCACCCTCAGCATCAGACCCCAGCCCCGAGAGCCTGCCCCAAGCACTTTTACAAGTGCCTCACTCCAGGAAAAAACGTTGAGTCTCTCTCTCTCTGACTCCAAACAGCACTGGGTAATTGAATATAAAATAAAAACGACTTCAGTGCAGCTTAATGACTTCCCGTGGAGCCACGTCCTGCGACCCACACAAGCAATTGCTGCTCAATCTGCCCTCGGGGATTTAACGCAGGCAGCTGCTCGCGTGGGTCCTTCACCTCTTTACAGGAGGAGAAAGGTTTGCTAATGATTCCGGATCTCATTCTCAGGTGCCTCCAACGGTTACTGCAATCATTAAGTCCAAGTATAAAGGGAATAATGCCACTTAATGAGCAAACTCATCTGCACCCGTTTTGTTAGGCTGGGAGCACTGGAGCGCTTTGTAGGGCTGAAC
This sequence comes from Scolopax mira, assembly GCA_004320125.1. NCBI lineage: Eukaryota > Metazoa > Chordata > Aves > Charadriiformes > Scolopacidae > Scolopax > Scolopax mira. The sequence continues at coordinate 8,243 of BJBW01005555.1, forward strand.
TGGAGCAGCTGATACAAAGCCAAGAAGACCAGTGTCTTGCCAAGGGCTGCACTGTCAGCACTGAAGTAGGTTACTGGGGAACTGGCAGAGGTTGCTAATTAATTCAGGATGACCCAGGGATATCAGCTCTGTTTGGGAATTTCAGTGCTGGATTGTGTGGCAAAAAATCCAAGGAAAAAACTGTTCCCGGTTACTGATGCTGGGGAAGGAGCTGAGCCTCCAGCTCAGCCAGGATGCCTTCTCTTCCTGCAATCCCTTTCCATGCTGGAAAAAAAAAAAAAAAAAAAAGCAGAAAACCACCCCAAAAGTTCTTGTCAAAGTGTTATTGGGTGGACCCACATTCTCACCTGCTCCTGGTAGGCGTCCGTACTCCTCTGCCCCTTGGTCTGGATTAAGCATCGCCCCGTGGGGGGTGCCCGGGTGCTCTGGGAGGAGGGGATCTGAATGGGCAGGGGGGGCTGGTACTGCTGGATGGTGACCTTGTTCATGCTGCCCTCGTACTGCTGCTGCTCCCGGCTGCGGTGCTGCAGGCTCTGCGACCCCATGAGGGTCTGGATGTGGCTACCTGCCTGTGGGCAACGGAACCCGTTAGGCCAGAAATTCAGGAAGCTGAAAAGAAGCAATTAGTACAACTTACAGAGTCAAGTAAAAGCAAACCTCTTCCAGCAGATCAGAGGGGTTGCCTTTTGACCACAGGTCGGCAGCAACCGCGATTACAAGCGGCAAGGACATCCCCGTGGCATCTGGTGACCCTGGGAGGCCGAAGGGAAATTAGCCAAATGCAGCACGATTTATAAACAGAAAAGATTATTTTCCCTCAGGTCAGGATATACGCTTCAGCTCCGGATGGTTTGTGACCTGAAAACATTCAATAAATTGAAGTAGGGTGGATTATCCATTCACAGCACCCTCTGAAGATACTGGAAAGATTGGGTTTGGTTTTGGGTTTTTTCTGAGGATAGTTTGGAATAAGATTTATAACCCAATTGGCCAGATTTGTCCACTGGGTGGGAAAAGCATAATCATAGAAATCCCACACCTTGTCCTAGAAACAAATGTGGCTTTAACAAATTATAGCTCATCAAATGACCAAATTTCTAAGATATTTTCTACTGATTTTAAGTATTTTGTAATTTTGTAAATAGAAGTGAAATTCTGCATTTACATTGACTTTTGATATTTTCAGGGAAAAAGAGTGAGTGCTATCACCCTTCCTGACCCCTATCCCCATGGCCTTCCACGTCTCAGCTGGGCTCTCCCAGGGAGGTTTGCTTTCTGGATCCTGCTCTTGACAAGCTGAAGTTGCATCCTTGCTCACTCTTCAACACACACTCGCGATTTAGGCACACGAATTACACAAGCATTTGAGGCAAATCTTTGCAAAATAAACCCAGTTGAGACAACTTTATGCTTTTCATATTCACAGGATTCAGGTGGTGTTGCTTATAAATAATGGCATGCCACTGAGCAGGAAGGGAACCAGCAAAACTCAGGCTCCGTTGTAGGATCAAATGTTATTGCCTCCACAAAACCTCACACCGTTGCTACTGAGAGTTCTCAGACTATGGGCACCCATCACCCAGCGCTATGATTTGAGCAGCCTGAATGTGAAAGAGCATTATAATTGCATTTCCTCAGAGCTACAGGTCTCTACAGACAAAACAGACCAACTTAAGTTGGTCTTTTCCCAATTAAGTTTACACCACCAAATGACCCCACCACGTCTCGTCATGAAGGTCTAGTCCTCAGCACTACTGAACCTTTATGATCCCGGTGGAAGAGTCACCAGTTGTGAGACTGGATTTTAAACAAACAAGATTAAATTTAATACAGTAAAAGTTCAAAACATTTCTTACCTGTTGGCCAATGATTTGGCCTCAGAAGTTACAGCAGCCAGGGCATGAGAATTAGGTGCTCGTTGCCATAGCAAAAATACATCTCAATGGATTTCCAAGATTTGCTTGCACAATGTATCATTAATTGGGATGCAGTTGGAGCTACTCGTGTCACTGAACACAGAACCCCAGCAAGACACACAGCAATGGTGAACAAAATCTGATCTGCTCTGAATTGCTTTCTGCTGACTACATTTGAAGAAAGGACCAGGCAGAAAGCACGTCTGACAGCTCTTCAGGACAAGAGGGGCAGTCTCAAAGTGAGAGATGACAGAGAAATCTCTTCTCCTTGTGCCCAGGATCCTCAGTCCCCAAACTCTTCTTAAAACACAGCTCACCTGAGTACATGAACGTGTTTAATAATCACACACTGGCTCCAGGAACAGGCCCCGAGTCTGTGCTGCCAACATCCCACTGCACAGGTCAGAGAGATCTTCAGTTCACCCGAGATCAGAAGGGAAGGAAATGCTCCAGACAGACTCATTAGCTGTTCGTTAACTCCCTAATGACACAGTGGATGGCTGAATCCTTGTCACCCTGCTCCAAGGAGATACAAGGCGAGGAGAGGACCATGTGCAGCACCCTTCTCTACTTCACCTTGTGTCACAGCACAAGAGGATCCCAAAAAAGCAGAATCTCATAAATTCTGCTATTTGCCCCAGAAATAACCCCCCCATATCCACCACAGCAGGTGCATTGTCTGTCTCGGAGGAAGATGCCCAGTTCAAATAGAAAAAAAAAAAAAGAAAAAGTGCTTGTTCACTGAAAAGCCTCGAATCCTTTCCTGGTTAAAAGGACCTCTGTATCGAACAGCAGATGCTGGCAATGAAACAGGAGGAACCTCCAGCCTCCCAGGCTCAGAGAAATACTCCCAAGTCAGAACTGAGGAGAAACGGCGACTCAAACACTTCCTTAGGTCCCCATTTCGAGGCAGGTGCCTCACTCCAGTTCCGTGGCATGTGCTCCTTCCACAGACACCAAGACCATGGAGTCCACGCAGGGATCTCCAGGTCATGGCTTCAGCCTTCACGTGGGCAGCGGAGATCCTGCAGCAGCAGAGCCCAAGTGACACGGTCCCATGTGACTCCAAACCTGTGTAGCTCGTGGAGGGGCATCACCCTGCACCCACGCTGGCCGGGCTGATGTCTGGCCCTTTTCTACCTTCATTCTCACTCCTCATCCTCTCTGTTTCTCAAGGACTGATTTCCAGGTTCCTTTTTGGTGGTCCCCCACCCCACTTCTACCCCTTCTCTTCGTACAGGGGAGCAGCTAACTCAGAACACAACTGATTTATCAGAATACGATTGATTTAATCAGGACAGAAGTCGTCATCTTCCAGGACACAGAAATACTGTAGTCATTTAACAACTCAGCGTGAAGTTTAAAATAGCCACCTTCTCCGTAAGAGAAATAGCCCATAAATTATGAGATGATCACATGAATGATCATAGTTAAAATAAAACTACCATTTAATCTGTATTCTGAACAGCAAAACAGAGAGAAACAACCACTCACCCCCCCCCCATAACTACGTAGAGATGGCCATAGCGTTCCCACCTCACCTGACATACATCAATAGCCATCGCCACATGTCCAGTAGCCCTCTGTGTGGCTAATTTGGGAACACATTAGTGTGTCTATATACCTATTGTATCAGCCCATTGGTCTATAGTGCACGCTCTAACCCTTGGAAGACCAAGTCCCAGCCTCTCTCCCAGTGATTTCCCAGGCAAAGCTCTGCCACGAGGCATGATGTTACCATGGAAAGCTACAGCACAGACTGCAATTTATATTTACATCATTTAATGCTTTGTTATGTCGAACTTCAGTTCTACAGGAGATCTTCTGAGTCCGACTGCTGTATTTTAATCCCCAGATGCTGGGAAACCAATTGCTGTAGCAGCACATCGCCCACCACCTCCTGGGGACGGTGGGTAAACAATCTCCAGAATTCATTTCCTCACCCCCGTTAATCGACTCTGAAGAGATCGTATCACGGCTTCGTGTGTATTCACACTGCGGAGGAGGATAAGCTGCCCTTCTTGGAAATGGAATTATTTATTCTGCAGGAAAAAACCTCTCTATTATGCAGACTGCTTCCCCAATTTCATTTGTATTCTTTACTTTATATAATATCCTTGCAAAAGTTAATTATTTTCAGCTCGGTGTCCAATATTTACAGTGTAATTAAAGTAGCTGACGAGGGATGTAACAATGGATTGCTCCAGTGATTTCAGCAGATTTCTGCAGGGTTGTGCTCACCTCATCCCAGCAGTGAGACACCAAAACATTCAGAATGAAACAGAATCTGCAGTTTCTTATTATAGTAACACTGATGATGTGCAAACGCAAGACAGAGATTGTGTGAACCGATAAACCCAGGCTTTATCCCAATATGCCAGAGAAGATAAGCAGTGACTCCTCTTAAATTTCTTATCCTCATTTCTTGTGTATCAGAGGACAGAGAAACCCTCAGATTAAGTTGGCTGTCAGACAGTGGCAGGGTGATCCCCTTTTCCTCCTCCTCCTCTTCTTCTTCCTCCTCCTCTTAGTTCTCTTCCTTCTTCTTCTTCTCCTCCTCCTCTTCCCGTGCCTGGGAAGGTGCCTCTGGGCTGCTCTGGGGCAATGGCTTTTGTCTCCCATCCTCCAGCAGGACCAATCTCCGTACAGATAACACTCTATATGTGTAATTATCACTGCTCAACATGTGTGGTTCCACCTTCTAAAGCAGATTGCAAACACCCTTCAGTTTGTCAGGATCCTCCATTCTTCAGCTTTATGACCAGAGCATCCAAAACTAGCAATTCTCAGCCGATGAGCAGAGCCAAGCTGGGTCTGGGAGAGAGCAGCCCGTGTTTCCATAGGAGCAGGCCAGATCCAAGCACTGGAATTCAATACATGCCACCACGAGGTAGGCATTGAAAATAGGCTTCTAGAAATTAGAAGCCTTTCTGGTGTGTTTATCAGCAACTGATGTGTGCCCAGGGTGTCTCTTGCCAAAACGCCTCTGGCTGCCCAGGCAGTGGGCCATCCTCCATCTCAACACGTCCATTCTTTCTCATGAACTGAGGAATGTAATTGGGATGAAAAATTTCAGCAGAGACTTTTCAGGATGAGAGGGAGCTGATCCATGCAGGAATCCATCTGCCGAGCCCATTTCACACCCCGTGGATGTAACCCTGAGCGTTTGCAGGAATAAACCCCAAACCAGGTAGCAGGCGTGGAAGTGCCACCCTGAATCCACAGTGATTGTTGCTTTACATTTCCAAACCCAGAAACGCCTCTCCCAAACCTGTCCTCATTGCCCTGCCCCTTCCTCCGCGGGGAAGAGACCAGGGGTGGCTCTTACCTTCTTGGTGACGGTGTCGGGGGGCACGTCCCGCCGGCCCAGCGGGTAGGGGTTCCACTGGCTGCTGAGGGACACCTCCTCCTGCCCGTTGTCCAGGATGCTGCTCTGCTGCGACGGGGTCTGTTGCAGAAACGGTAGGGCAGCCTTTAGTCACCGTCACACCGCGGCAGAAACACGCTCGCTCTCTCTCTCACACACACACATTTATTTCGAGGAAGCGACCCCAGTTCAACAGCAACAGGCTACTGCTAAAATGGAAACCCTTTTACATTTCTACAGCATTTCATTAAGGTGCCATCGTGGGTGCTGTGGGACTCCCCGCAAGCGGGAGGTCTTCAAAGATAGATAAGAGAAATAATGAGAATAATGAATGATGAGAGAAAAGAGAAAACTAATTTAACGCAGCTCATTATTTTCAGAGGCACGACTTTTGGGCAAAGTTCCATATTAAAAAGTGCAGTCTGCCCTTTCTCAGTTGAGTCAGAGCGTTTTTTACTGGCCATTCACCCATCAAAACCTTTTTTATTAAGTATTTGACACCAGGATAAATTCAATGGTTGTATTTTCTTGGGAAAATATTCTTTAGTGGCAACTGCTCTTCCCGGTGTGTGCCCGGGGAGTGCTGCTCTCACACCTCCCCAGGCTGCTTTTGGTCTAAGTTAACAGGATATTGGCTACACAATATTAACCAGTAACTAACTGCTTTCCTGAATAGGAAGGGACACAACACACATTTAAAGTTCCCTAAGCCAGCTTGAAACTTTTGTTACTACTTTCCACTTTTCTCTCCTTTTTTACATGTTTTTGTTTCTTTGTCAATTTTTTCCCAGGCTGCTTTACTCCTTTTTTCAGTGCTTTAGAAGGCACGTGTACTTTTTCTGGCCCATCCTGATTTTCTTTACCACAGCTGGAAATTTTGCTGTCAGGGTGTTGCTTTTTTATTGGACTTTCCAAAATGTTAACATTTTACACTATCACTGACAGCATTTAGCATTATATAATGCTTATTCAGTTAACTCCCTATTCACTTCTGATTAATGGTAACCTAAAGGGAAGAAAAAGAAAAAGTTCTATTCTTCCCCTCTGTCATTCAATTGATTTCTTCTTCAGCTTAGATGAAAAAAAAAAATAACCATGAAGCACTTCTTTAGATGACTGAAGAACAAATGAACTGTTGCTTTGAAACATTAAAGCCAGTAACTGGCTGAGTAAGAAGTTTTTTCAATGAGAACTTAAAAATCCTTTAAAAGTAAATAGAAGTAAATTGTGATTTAAATCATACTCCTCAGAGGTTAAGTAAAAAAAAAATTTTCAATCCTAATTATTTAAAAGAAAACTTTCATTGTAATTCTCTCATCATTCAAGAAGTCTACCAGAAAAATCAGGAAAGACGTGATTTCCCTTATATTAAAAACCACTAGAAAAGCGTTGCAACTACACGAGCTCCCTGCAGAGATTTCTTTACACCTATTAAAAATGGGAAAACCAGACCAATCTCAGCCTTTTTTCCCTGTGAGGTTCCCCCTGCACAGCTCAGCGGCCACTGGTCCCAGTGCAGCAGTCCCACACTGGGACACACTGAGCCCAGTTTGTCCCTAGATCAGAGCGTGTGTCCCAGTTGGGGGGCAGGCAGGCTCTTTGTGCCTCCCTAAACTCAGGAAGGAGCCGTTCCTGCCCTGTTTGCTGCTATTGTATCTCCCCACATAAAATAATCCACACGGGGGGTAGGTCATCTGAGACCACGGCAGCAAACAGCTTCCAAAATGAAAAAAAAAGCAAAAATTTTTGCTCTGTGGAGTAGTAAAAAAACCCTGAAAAAGAAAGCAGCCACAGGAGCCCAGGGCTGGGCTGGGGGTCTGTCCTCCTCCCTGTGAGATGGGTTTGTCACACAGGGGACGAGGGAGGATGCTTCCCCCAGGAGCCTCTGCCTTCCCTCCTAAGTGATACCTGTGAATATGCCGATTATTCTTAAAGGGAGATGCATCCACAATTCTGGGGATGAAGTACACCAAACCATAAACTTCTTTTACAAGAACTGTGAGCTGGGTGCCCAGAATGGGAAGCATTCTCCTGAAAAGGGCTGCTTCTGTCACCGCAGACAGGGCTCTGCCATTTCCATAAGGGACTGACTAATCTGCAGAGCTGAGTTCCCTCTCCGAACATAAAAAGAGAAAATACCAAGGGTGCTTTCTGCTTTCTCAATAAATAGGAAAATTCTGTGCTAATAGGTTTTCCTTCTCATTTTCTGCAGCAAAATGAATTTGTCTACTTGCACTATTATTCATTTACAAAGCTTGGACAGACTGCAAACAAAGTACACATCTATTAAGCCTAAGGTAAAAAATGAAAAGCAGCAGTTCAAACATTTTATACATGGAGAAGAATCGATGTAATAAACTTTCTCAAACTAAGTAATTGCTACAGTTGATTTCCTGATCTTCCACTGGACAATTAGACTTCACTCATTACTCTCTTGAATCTAGGCCACAGTAAAGAGGAAGAAGGGGTAAATATTAAGCTGCTGTGGCCTGGATTCCTTAAGAAATGCAAAATCCTTTATAACATGTGAAGGAATAAAATCAAACAATACTAAACATTCCAATTATTTGCTCAACAATCACTTTTCATGGCTTTCCAAACAGTAAGAGAATAACACCCCCCTGCATGCAGTTCAGCATCACACTTCATATGGGTATGCAGCAATGAAATGCTGGTGAAATAAAAAGCAGAGTAATTCACATAAAACCACCCCCCAAAACAGTTCCACAGATTTCCTCAGACATCAGTAACCATATTCATCTGCAGCCTAAAACTCCTCAAGTGATATATAATATCTTACTCCTAAATGAGTGTAGAGAAATAGTACCATTATTTGGGGTTGGTGGCTTCTTTCAAGGACTTGTGACAAGCATCAGTTTATACCCAAATAGACAAACAAATTTTTTGAAAGAAAAAAAAACCCAACAAACCAACAGTATGACCAACATGGGAAAACTGTCTGTGTCCACACACACACACACACACACACACACATCTACGGGTAAGATTTGACCTCGATGCTGTTGAACTGCACAACAGAGAAGCACACACTAACGTCAGGACTCGCTTGGGTCCAGGGACAGCTGAACGGGAGGTGTAAACAAGGTGAAGGGTGTCTGGAGAGTAAATCACAGCAGGAGAAGCCTAAAAATGAGAGTGTGTGTGTTTGTGTGTGTGTGTGTGTGAACTTCACAGGACTTGGCTTGGAAATTCAGTGCGGGATGGATGTGCCTGTAGGGGTAACCTCAGCAGTGCTGAGCCTGTCCTCTGGCCAACCAGCACAATCTGGTCACATCCCTGCCGTTAAATTATCTTATTCTTCTAAAAAGGCTTGGCTCCAAAGTCCTACACCGGGCACTGAAGCCCTCCTTTGGGGATTTCTGGCCAGTGCTGACTCGGGAATGTGGGCCAGGGACTGCCTGGGAGGGGGCCAGCTGGCCCCGGCCAAAGCAATTAACAGCACAGATGAGATCCCATTCCAGCGCCTGGATCTCTGCTCTGGTACCCTTTAATTACTCACAGAGATGGTGCTAATTTATCCCAACAGCTCCTGATGCTAATGCAGCAGGACTCTCAAGGATGCTGGTCACTTCTAGCTCTGTGGTAGCCCCCTGCCATCGCACGCTGCTGCTGCTCTCACACTGGGGTGGCCAGATGTGATGAGGGGTTAGGTCTCAGCATCCTCTCTGGTACCCTGAAAACACCTCAGCAGTATCCCTCTCTGCCTTCTCATATGTACTTTTCCCCATCAAACCTTTGGCTGCATGTTATTGTGTGTGTATGTATGTACTTTCAACAATATAGCACTAATAGCTGCAAAATAAACAGTAAAAAAGTGAAAAAAATATCTTTTCTTCCTATAGGCATTACTCATCAAACATTTAAAACAAATTTAGGTGTGGTAGGCATGTAACCAAAGCTCATCAACTTCTCCAGCACACCCAATCACCATCCACATGTCTCCTGGAGCCTATTTAAACACATAGCAAACGTTTCTGCATTACTTTTCCTCAGATCAAACAGTCACAAACCAAAACAAGTTCCCCGTCTCTGCGCACAGATAAAGTCACTGAGAAAACAGAATGATCGCCTCAGTCTGTAAGAGGAGCGGGAAGCAGTGATGACAGCCACGGGAGCTACTGCATCCAAAAAGCAAGATTTTGAAGCAGAAAAGCCATGTTGCCGTTATCTTTGCTTTTTGGATCCTGTGTGATATAAGCATGGATAATAGGCATAAAGCTAAACCAGGAAAAAAAAAAGCAAGGAGTATTATTAATTTATTTGGTAATGCTGGTATACGCTGGCTATCCCATACTTACTTTCGGTAGAGGTAGCTCTTGAAGCATTTGGTTTTCAAATTTAGATTTAGTCTGCAAGTTTAAAGTCATGCTTCTGCCGGCATGCATTGCTGAAAACCCTCCAGAGTGCAGCATGCCAAGGCTAACTGTGTTGTGTTTGTAAGCAGCGGTCTGAGTAGAGGAAACAACCACGTGACAGGATATGAACACACATGCTCATCGAATTCAGATATCACACATATATGGTTAATTTCACAGAGTTTTAGTTTAAGCAAACAAAACAGTACCAAGAAAGAAATAGCTTTCTGATGCATGCACTGGGTCACACGGAAGCAAATACATCGCTAGTTATACATAAAATGGGTACCATAAAAGACTTCCACGCTGACAGCAGATGAGATATGTTGTTATCTGTAGTTTGAAAACTGCAGTATATAACAGGGTACAAGTCTTTATTTTGCAAATACGGCCAAATTTTGGTACGTCTTTATTTTCCCCTTGGGGGCAGCAGCCTCAAAGGAGCCCCAAAGGCAGAGGGAAAGCCCCGCAGGAGAAGGCTCTGCACCGGCCACTGCGTTTGCCACTGCTCTCTGGCTAGTGGCTGCCCACCAGGGGCAAGCTCTGGTCGGGCCCAGCATTGGGCCAGCTGTGGGCGACAGGGGCAGTGTCTTCTCCTGCAACAGCCACGGCACGGCGTTCCCATCCTACCATTAGCAACCAGCTCGCTGGCACCAGCAGCATCACTGGGAGCTCAATTGAACCAGATACGATCACCAGTGACAGCCCTCCAGGAGATAAAGCACTTCGTAAGTCAAATACACATTGTCAACTTAAACGCAAAGATATTTCTTAAACGAGCAACACCTGGGAAGTGTTTATTTCCACCAGAATTGTCCCTGCTCGGGGTGTGCTATTTTGCCTAGGTATTGTGTATTTTCCCATCAGTTTCATAGGACATCAAGAAAGAGCTGAAGGAAGGAAGGGAGGAAAAACCTTCAGCCTTCCAGCCAGAGTTTGAACTTTACCCATTTGATACTTAACAATAGTTTAATAGGCATCACATCTTAGCAACTGGAATAGGTAATGACTGTATTAACACCAAACTCATGAGCACCTAGCATAGAAGAGTTTCAGAACGTGTCCATACACCTAACTTACGCACTCGACAACAGTGATTTTTCACAGCCACTTCAGATTATGAAGGAAATCCCATTCCTGGAGTAGCATTCATTAAGTAGTCAAGACCATTATTGAACTCATGCACTAAAGCACTCGTACTGTTTCGTATAGAAGGCAAATAAGCATAAATTCCTACAGCTAAAAGGAGTGATAACCATATTGCTCATTAAAACCAGTGGCAGTGCGTATTTCAGAGTTAAGAGATACCTTTAAATCCCCTCCTCTAACAGTGGTATGACAGCTAAAATACATTCTTTTTATCTGTGATGTTTTTCTTTATCGCCTTTTACTGCCAAGATGTATCCAGCATCTTTTACTGCTCTCAAACCGTTACTGAAGCGGTGGACTTCAGCAGCACCACGTTCACTTCTGTTGATAAGGAGAGATTTTTTTTTTAATTATTTTTTAATTTGTAATTATTTCAGGCAGTGCTGCAGCGGTTCCTACATTAGTAACGGGCAGCGTTACTCCTGCAGAGATTGTGTGTCCCTCCTTGACCCAGGAACCCCTCGCTCCAGCTGCTGGGGCCACCCCCAGAACCCCCTGGCCGGCCGGTTCCTCTGACACCAAGGCAGGAACTTCATTACTGGGCATTCTGGTGGTTACCACTGTACGTGCAAATAAGTATTGGAAATACCGAAACACACAACTAAAGGCATTAATTGCAGAGAAATGCCAAACATACCCTGTCTAACCTTCTAGCTTCTATATGTCTAAGTAGCTGTTGTCTCCAGTCAGCGGGCATTTTAGCACAGCTCTCATTTCCCTTCACAGGGGTAGGCCTTGTCTTTATATCACTGTTATCGGAAGGCTTGTCGCCATAGTTACCCAAGTTATAGTCTGACGGTATCTTTTCCAGCAGAGCTGCCATTGTAGGCCTCGCTGAAACCGGCCTGGTTTGGGATGTGCCGTAGCTCTCTGTACTGTAGCTTCTTGCAGACAACGGCCGCCTTTGCGTGAGGTTTTTGACCGGAAAGCTCCCAGTCTGGGCTTTCACTTCTTGGTAGGAAGGGTGCTCGTCTTCATACCTGCCGTTCCTCTTGAGGAACTGCGACTCGGAGACCGAGATGCTGCCCTGGCGCTCCACCGCCCCTCGGTAGGGAACCCTGCCGTACCTGTCGCCGGGGGGCAGCTCGTGGGGCTCGCTGACCCTCCGGAACATGGACATCTCGGTGGAGCTGGCCAACGAATCCGCCCTCCTCAGGAAGCCTGGCCGAGACCCCTGGGTGGCAAAGGGGGCACCCACCGCATCCTCGTTGACCGAGGGCTGGGAGAAGGAGAACATGTGCTCCACCGGGGGGTAGCCGCGGTAGCCCCGGGGGCTGACCAGCTCCTGGGGCAGGTTCTTACTCTGCTGGGAAATGTACTCGGGGTTGAGCTGGAACGGCGGCGGTGGCAGCCTCTTCTCGGCGGTGACCTCCACTGTGCCCTGCGGGTTGAAGCTTTGGTCGAACTGGTAGACCTTCTTGGTGACGGAGGACTTCTGCTGGGGCTGCACCTTGACGCTGCCGTAGGTCAGCAGCTCATCGTCCAGCATGGGGACCGACTGGCTGCGGGACATGCTCAGCATGCCGTGCTCCGGGCCCAGCAGCTTGTCCACCCGCTCGTGGGTTCCTACCGTGTCGTTACCGGATGCATAGTTTTCTAAGGGGATGTTGTACACTTTGTACGTACCGATGTCTATCTCATCGATACTCTGAGACTTCTTAAACTTGTTAGTTTTTAAATCCCGCATCATCGGGGAAAGCCGTTCCGTGCTCTTGCTGATGGAGATCACGCTTTTGGAAGGGTCTGGGCGGCAGTGGATATGGGAAAAGACGTTGGTGAGACTTCTGTTAGCGTTGGAGTCGTGATATTCCCATGCTATTCCCGGAGTGAAAGTGCTAGTCATTTCGGGAGACTCTTTGACATGATCCTTCCGCTCGGGCAAAGGGCTGGTGGTGGGGGTGCTTTCCAGTTTGGAAGGAAAAGCTGTCCTGTCTTCAAAAGGACTAGGGGTTCTGGTCCAATTTTGCCAAGGATTGGGAGGAGGCACTTCAGGGTCGTGTGTGTTTCTGAGCGTGGGCTGCTCCAGCTCCAGGGGGATCCCAACTATCCTGTCCTGCCGGATCAAGGGCCTGCGCCCGTGGGCAGATGTGCTTCTGGACTTGGTGCTCAGGAGGGGGTTCGCGCCGGGGTTCTCCACCCCGCTCTCCTCCGCCACGAAGCCCGTGTTGTCGTAGTGCGAGCCGTCGGTCCAGCTGTCGGCGAAGGTGTCGCTCAGCGGGCGCCGCTCCGGCCGCGGTGGCAGGTTCCCCACAGGGGCCGGCTCCCGCTGGCTCAGCAATGGCTTTGTTTCTAGGGGCTGCGGGAACGACTGTGCCAGCCTGCAAAAGCCAAAAAAAAAACCAAACAAAAAAACAAACCCCAAACAAGATAAAATGCCCTCTCTTAGAGCGCGTTACATCGCAATTACAAAGCAACTTCATATTCTCCCGTCTACGCTCGAGCTTTGGGATGGTACCACGAGACGCGCACCTAGTGCCGCTGGCTTGGCACAAAGGGCTGCGGCACTTCTTGGCACTGGAGGTCAGATTCTGCAAGGATGTACACAGAGGAACTAAGAAATCAGGCAAAAGTCCTGCGTGGCTCAATGCCGTGTTTATATAAATCCAGCTGAATGCATTTTCCCCAGTTTTAAAATAGTCTTCTCTGTGTGCAAGGGAAGATTTTTTACACTTACATAGGTTTGTTTTTTTTCCTTAAACAAAAATATCAGATTCAGTTTGTGCATGTTCTCACCACCAAGATGGGTTGCATCTCCAGTGAGCAGGCTCCAGGCTGTCTTTAAGAGGGAAGAGCCTGTGGATGGAGCTCCATCAGGTGGGAACAGAGAGGGCAGGGTGTCCCTGGCACAGCTGAGAGTGTTTCCAGGTCGCTGATGACCAGTGAAAACTACAGCTCTTACAGAACTGTGTTGTTTTTGGAGGTTCAGGGCAGAGTGGGGCTCAGGCCAGCAACAGTACAAGAGAAGTAGACTCTGCTGTCTGCACTGAACTCCAGCCATCTGCAGCTCAGGACCACACGGAGCAGAATAACTGCAGTTCCATTACTATCCATTTTTAATCCAGGGTTACAGCACACAGGTGAAAAACCACCTGTAGAATGACTGACATTTATAGAGTACGAAAGAGGTGGCCAACTCTGCGCAGCCTGGGCCTCAAATAGCCACGGGCATCTCTGCAAAACTGGGGTAAAAATGCTGTGGGTTTTTTTTTAATTGAATGCCTTAACAGATAGCATAGGATGGCTTTGCATGCACATCATGGAATCATGGAATTGTTGGAGTTGGAAGGGACTCTAGAGATCTAGTCCAACTCCCCTGCCAAAGCAGGTTTGCCCAGAGCACATCACTCAGGGCAGCATCCAGGACAGTCTTGAAGATCTCCAGAGATCCTGCTATCCACCAGGAACCCCAGATCCTTCTCCTCAGAAGTGCTTTCCAGCAGGTCTACCCCTAACCTATAACCATATGATGGTGTTAAGACAACCAGAAGCTGTAATAAGAAAGATGGTCACACCTGTTTCCCCACAAAGAGTTATTCACTGCTTCTTTAGCCGTTGTCTGCAAGGACCCCATTTTTACATGCGTGTTGGAGGACCCTGAGGAAGCCTGGGAAGGGGAATAGTCTGAGTAAGTGCCTGAGGAAACGCTGTTATTCAGACCATGGATCTTATCTGCTTCAGACTCATCTGTTGATTCTGAAACAAAACACAGAAACGTTTTCAGGAGGTGGTGCTTCAAAACTAAACTCCAGAAAAATGCATTTTTCAATCGAGACCATGGATGGAATATACATATACATGAGCACAAATATGAATTTAATACTTTTTAAAATCAGAGTGAAGTGTAGAACATCTTAATGTGTCTGTCTGTGTACATTACATATGTTTGTAAGTCAAGTGAGTACCTTTCTTGTCTTTACCCAGCAGAACAAGTTTGGGTGGGTACAAGGGGGTCTCCGGTATGGAGGGACGAAGCTCCCCTATCCTCATCTCACTGGCAGGATGTCCAAAGGCATCCTGAGGAAAATAAGAATGTAGAGTGAACATGGGAAACAGAATCCACTTCAAACTGCCACGAACAAACACTCTTCTTCTCACGAACGCGACAACAGACCAAAACCCCAACATATGGGCAGCGTCTAATCATGCTGATTTGTCAGCTGAAAATTCTAATTAGTCCTACATAAATACTTGTAAAAAATTATGGTGATGTGTTCGTTCTGAGAATGCAGACAAAACAGATGGAACTTGCAAGATACGTCAAGGTCATGTAAACATTTCTGATTAAGTAAAGGTCACAAAAATGCAAGCTGCCAGTAGAAATAAATACAAATTTAGAATAAACAATTACTTCTTATTTCAATAATAAGTATCCCTCATTCATTTATTCATGGCACGAGTCCTTCCATAGACTCAACTGTCCTTATAGCTGTATATGATTAAAATGACTTTGTCTCTAAAGAGTTTTTTGCTGAATTAAAATGCTTCGTATTTCAGCTTGGTGAATCTTGACCTTCAAAGGCGGCCCCACACGACGACTTCGCTCTTCTAGACTGCAACAGGGTATACACTGAAAATAACGGGAGTTAAAAAGGGGAAAGAAAGTAAGATGGAGTCTTAGAAAGAGACATTTTAAATTAGGACACTTAAATTAGGCTGATAGGACAGCTGGAAGGGAACAAAGACACAACCGGGGAATCCGTGGCATTTCTTATCCCTGGAAGAAAGTTCAGGAATGAGAGAGACACCAACCTGGAAGTGTCCTGGGGAGACAGGGCAGGGGATGGCACTTACTGGGGGATGACAATGGTGACCCTGCCCTCGGGAGCTGGAAGAAGGAGCAATATGGAGACACACCACTTTGAGGGGGTGAGGGAGGTGCAATGGGGAGGGAAGTGGAGGAGATGGGCACTGGGAAGTCCTGCCAAAGCCCATCAAGAGCCTTGTGGGGAGGGGAATGAGAAACAGGCACCATCTTGGAAAGCAGGAGCTGTGGTTTCATAAAAAAAGAGGACGGAAGTTGGAGAAGGAGAGGATCTAGTGAAAAAGAGGACGTTTTGGAGATAAAGCAGGAGAAAGTCAATATTTAGTAGTTTAAATGAGGAAGGAAATACATGTAGGAGGAAACTTACACTAATGGAGAGACAGTGAGGATCTCTGTACATTTTGCTGCTAAAGGTACCCTAGTGATTTTCCAGAGTCAAGTCAATAAAGGAAAGAGATGTAGCATTTAGAGAATTAATTTACAATGGAGTATCAAAACCAAAAATGCATTATTAAAACGTAAAATGCTACAATATTTTAAAAATTTCCTTCTTTTACTCATAAGCAGAAAACTTACAGAGGTTTACTCTCCATTAACTGCTTTTTTCGTAACAGTGGTAACAGAGATGTGCAGAAGCACTTGCCATGTGATTTATCCTTGAGGAATATAATTATATTTACACAACAGATTTTTCAATCCTTCTGCATTTGGCGTTCTACTGGAGGTAGTACCACACCAAACCAGCAAAGAACAGGTATCTTCCTAGCCCATTTAATGAACCCCCCTCAGTGCAAGCAAATACAGTCAGATTCTGATTTTTACAGAGTGGAATATATTCAAGACTTTAAGCTACTTCCACATGCAGACTCCCTTGTTGTGTATGGTATT
This sequence comes from Scolopax mira, assembly GCA_004320125.1. Taxonomy (NCBI): domain Eukaryota; kingdom Metazoa; phylum Chordata; class Aves; order Charadriiformes; family Scolopacidae; genus Scolopax; species Scolopax mira. The sequence continues at coordinate 24,701 of BJBW01005555.1, forward strand.
TCTTAGATGACAGTAGTGATGGACACACAACTTTAAGCTAACAGCAGTGCAACAGCATCTTTTCAGTGCAGCACAACTCATCTAGTGCAGCATAACAAAATTGGGCAAAACTGGGTTTTTTGAAGAATAAAGAAAGTGCAGAGCATTCGCAGAGCGTGAGAGTCTCCACCTTTGAAGCACAGTGCACGTGAAGTTTCTTGCTGTACCTCTGAGCTATTTGTGTGCTCTTCTTCTTCCCTCCTGTCTGGGTTTTCCACAGCCGATTTATGAGTGTTGTCTGTGTCAGACAGTGGACCCTTTTGCAATTCTTTATTTTCTCTCTCTTGAACCTAGAATCCCAATATTGTGCCATGAAACTTCCACCAGTTATAAGCTTAAAATAAAACTACTTGCTGTAAAAGAGGAAGAACCAGCAGTTCCATTTTTGACGTAATGATGAAGACAGGTTTTTATTTCAGGTGCATGATTTTCATGATTTCAAAAAAAGTTTACACCTTATATTCATTTTTGTTTGTTTGTTTTTAGCCCCCAGTCCAGGTATTCCAACAAAAATCAATACACTTTGGAAAGAACTAGTCTGGCATTTGTGAACACACCACAAAAATGAAATAAGTTGTAAAAAACCAAAATCATATTCTATTTAATTCTACTCTGTTTAAGAGGACTTTTTTTTCTTACAAGCCCAAGAACAAAAAGGTCTCTAATCAATCAATCAATCAATCAATCAATAAATAATTATTAATACAATGACTTTCAAGAACAAAGGGAAGAGAGAAATGCCAGTGTGTTGTGTCAGAACTTATTCCTCAGGACTAACCAGAGAAAGGTAGATGTGGGGGACAGAAAAATAGAGTGAGCTGTTTCACAACAGAAAGTACATAGTAAAAATACATTAAAATAACTGGGAAAGAGAAATATCACTAATTATTCATGCTGACAACAAAACTCATGAGATTATAATCTGGAGAGATGGAATTTTTAAAATAACCTAATGCTTAGAGCCTGCTTGCAAAGAATACCTAGCTTCTGAACGGAGCAGACAGGGACAGCTCTGGCTATTTTGCTAAGTTAGCAATTATCAGACTGATCTAAATAAAATCCAGTCACCAGCCCAGGAATGCACTGCCAGTCGCCCCAAAACATGGGATTTTCCCAGAAGAAAGTGGAGTGGAGGATTTTCTACCTGCTCCTAAATCTCTCCCACTCTCATGGCTGCAGTGGCTGGTTTCAGCAGCCACTGGATCTGAAGAGTGCTCCAAACAGGATGTTAATACCAGATATAACCAGACCAGGGAAAGGAAAACTCCTGAATGTGGATATGGAGTCTGAAAGAGGGATAATGAAGGAATCCCAACACTTGCCCGCTACTGAGGGGATAAAGCAGCCAGCACAACACTGCAGCCCTGAGCAATGAGCTCTCTCCTTTTCAGCTCCAGCAGGAAATCTCCAACACACAACGGAGCTTTGGAAAGGGACTCCATAGAATCCATAGAATGGAACAATAGAATCATTTCAGTTGGAAAAGACCCTTGGGATCATTGAATCCAACCATCAAAACTACTCTACAAAGTTCTCCCCTACACTGTATCCCCCAACACCACATCTAAAGGAATCTTAAACACATTCAGGCGAGACTCCACATGGAAAGACATAGGAGATGCTGGGAAAAATGTGTGTCACATTCAGGTAGGGCATAATAGCTATTCCTGCCATGTGTCCCTTTGCCTTGTAGCCCTGTGGTTAGAGGAACGCACACATTAACCTCTGCTATCCAGGTGATCAGAAACTCAGCTGAGGGGGATGTGTCCCAGAACTGACCAGAACAACCTACCACCAAAGACATCACACTTAGAGATCTGCAGGTGCTTACCCGACCAGTCCTCACTGATGTACTGCAGAGGATGGGAGACCTTCTGACACCATCCTCAGTTATAAACTGTGGAGAGGCTCTTGTCACCAAGGTCATAATAACCTCAGGAAAGCTCTTTTGTGCCATGGAGAATCCAAGAACTCTATAATGAAGATATTTATGACTCCTGATAAAATATAAGTCATTCCATTGCAAAGAGCATATCAAGGCATGGGCTTATAGAAGACACAACCCAAAAATTTTTAGGACCTATTCCTCCCTCAATCGGGAGAGACTGTCCTTGTGCATCTCATTAGTGGAAAACAGCTCCCAAGACAGACACATCAACTGAACCAACTGAAGCCAGGCATCCTGGGGGAAATAAAAGTGTGTATATCTTCCTGGAAAGGGAAGATAATCTTTAAAGGCAGTCTCTAAAACTTTCACTAAAAACAAAACAAAAAGAACAATGTTCTCCATTCACCCAAAAAACCCTCACAACCCAAACCCACACAATAAAGGAAGTCAGAATTTAAAAGGGATGGTCTTATTTTGCCTGAGATGAGATGAAGGTCTTTGAAGATCCAACACAGCTGGGGTGGTATTTTTGCAGCTGTAAGCACTGGCATCTGGACAGGATCACTCAAAGAGTAACTCCCTCTCCTTTTTACCCAGTATTCATAATAAACCCACTAGGAATTAACACAGAGGATGCAATGCTGTAGGTTGGACTAGAAAAGACTTCTTTTTTAATTTAAAGCTGAGAATGATATCCAATATTTGCAGTTTATTTGTCCATCCATGCATATCGGAAATATTAATTGCTGATTTGAGGTATTTCTCATTGTCCCTGGTGGAAGGGGTGGAAGGGCTACACAATGCACTATGTTACCCCAGACTTCTTTTTGTCAAAAATGCACATCTTTCAGAAGGACTTAGGACAATGAAGAGCTTTATTTTAATTGATGGTTAATTAAGAAATTGTTTGCTTAGTATAACTGAAGGTGGAGGATGGTCCAGGGGATTTGAAACGGAGCTTGTTGCTCATTTCAGATGCTCCCTTTAATTATTTAGAAACAGTTTTGTGAAGAGATATGTCTAAATTAATTGCAAGAATACCCAAATGAGATCAGAAAAGAAACCAGATTATCTGGCCTCTGAGGATGAAAAAGTGAGCATTGCACCTGAAATTAAATTACCTTGGTATTAGAAACTGTCTTCAGTCTAAATCTATATCAGGACACACCTGCATTTTCAAACTGTGTTTTAACTTGAGGCTTGAGATCATGTTTCCTAATTATCTGAAAAGCAAATGGAGGTGAATTATGTTTTATTTCATGTGTTACAACTGAAATCATGTTAATATCATTCACCAAGCGATTCACACTTTCTCTACAGTCTCCCATCCCTCTCCTTTTGCTTCCTGCAGGGAACCAAGAGGGGAAACTGTGCATCATCCTGCCTGACAGCCACAAACTCTTCCCAGGGCCCTTGTCTGTACAAATGACAAGAACACCTCTTTTCTTTTCTTTAGTTGATGAGACAGTTGTGTCACTAGTCTTGACTGACTACTAGGGAAATGAAAAAATCTGAAAGAGTTCCACCATCTTCACTACTATAATAATAGAAGATGAAAAACACATCTGCACTGATATGATGGCAACAGTCACTCATTCACATCAGTTGCTTGTGGTAGAAAATTAACTAGGAAATTGCAATCACATTATTTAATTGCACTTCAGGAATCATCACAGGGTCTTCAGCAATTCAACTACTTTTATAGAATGCTTTTTCTGTGATACTCATACAATTAACAGTTCCTGTACATCCACAGAAAAACTCGATATGATTATTTTTCAATCTCAAAAGTGAATGCATTTTTATCCAGGAATGAAACATAAGAATGAAATTTGCCTTCATTCTTTTCTACGTTAGAACACAGTCTGTGGTCACACCAGTGTTGCAGAGTAATTGTAGTATTTTGTGGTGTTGCTACTGCTTACTCTCTTCCTTACACCTCCGTAACGGAGGCTTCAGGGGGCTCTGCTGCAGCTCCCTTAACTGGGACGACACCCTTTTAGTTGAACAACTCAACATTTAGTTCATCAGCATCCAAACCAGTGCAGCCACTGGTCACCAGACCCAGCCACAAGAGCAAACACCTCACATCTTGTTTTGGTCAGACAACATTGACTCAAATTCCAGACGTTCAAGTTCAAAAGCCCAATGACACAATATAAATCATATGCACTCGGCAACAATAGCAGACACCTCCATAATCATGCCCCAAGTCAGAAGTTGGTTCCAAGGCCAGGTTTGCACAGTAAGAAAGAATTCAATGAGTAAAAAGGAATAAGGGTGGAATTTAAGATTTCAGATTTAAATAAAAACATGACTGATTTAACTTAAATATTTCATTTTGAAGTACTGATCGAAACTGTGCTCAGATTTGAAGAAGCTCTTCTGAAGCCATCTAAAGAGAAAAGTTGTTTTGTTTTTTGTTTTGTTTTGTTTTGTTTTTTAAGAACTGAAAATGTTTAACTGTAAATAAAACACACAATACTGACAGAGCAGCTACAGTGACTGCTGAATATGTAAGAACAGCCCATCTATATGGATGGAAAATGGAGGATATGGAAAACTGAGGAAGAGAAATTCACGCATAAACAACTAGCTGGAGACAGGGATATTTCAAGGACAATGAATTTATCATAAGGCTTAAATAACAAAGGAGTGAAAAGCTAATATGATATTTTCTTTTCCTCATTTATTTCTTTTGAACATTAAGACATCATTTCAAGAACGCTGGTATTCTTGTAAACCAGTTCAAGCTTACAAACCATGGGCCCATACTGTCAGAGCAAGAGATTTCCCTTTTTTATAAACTGTCCCTGCACAAGGACATTAGTGTGAATATTAATGAGCAGATGCCCACCAGCCCAGGTTGCCCCAAGCCCCCTCCAACCTGC
>BJBW01005555.1:29646-45681 GCA_004320125.1 Scolopax mira
CTGGGGCTCCCCTCCCTCATCCAGAGTCCCTCCCCAGCTCTCCTGTAGGCCCCAAGAAGCAGCAGAATGTAGCATAGTAGGGTCAGACAGAACACACTGATTTGTCATTAACATATTTGGTGCCGAAACACATCTACTTGAAGTCTGAGATGTAAATCGTGACCTCCTGCTAATATGCAAGTCTCTTGAACCATTGAAATTTAGGAGACTGATTGTATACATATAAGTACCGAAATTCAGATGCAGGTAGATTTAAACCCAAAACTTCAGTCTGATAAACTCAGTAGTGTTGGGAAAAGCGGCAACTCGATATAAAGCTAAATTAACTTTACGGAATGAACCTAGAATCTATCAGGTATGAAGTTCACAGCAGAATTACCACTGGACAGAGCTGTGCTAAAGCCCCATCGGGAGCTCTCGAGAGGAACAATGATCCTTTTTTTACATTACCTCCACCGAAATCTCCTTTGGTGCCATGGGCCACTTGTGCTCATACTTGTCTTTCACACTTTGTTCACTGTTGGCGGTCGGTGCTGCGTTCTCAGGCCGCACTCCATGGCTTGTTTTGCCCACCAGATTTTGAACTGATTTTACCATATTCTTTAAATCCTCCGGGTATGGAGTGGGATAACGTTTTAGATTTATTTCAACCTGAACATTCATAAAAAGAATTAAAGCACAAATACAAAATGAAAACAGCATGCAAACTGAAACCATGGTTACAGTACTATGGCTAAGTGCAAACTCCTCAAATTTTTAATTAATCTATTTGAGGCCACGTGTTACATGCATAAATCTTCATGGATTTTTGGACTGAAATTTACTCTCAGTTACCCTATGTCAGCCTGTAATGGAATTTCAGTGACACAAAATAATGGATGGGAATGGTTTCCTATAAATATATATATATCTTTTACCCTGTGAGAGTATTGTATTTTAATTCTACACTTTGCTTGAAAGCACTGACATATTAAATCACACTTTTTCAAAACAATACTAGTGTAAATGCAGAATTAATTTAGCAATGTTCAGTGTGCTGAATTAATCTGAATTACCTATGGCAGCCGAGAACAGAGTCTGATCTACTGGGAGGTGTTTGCTCTCTGAGATGTATAACGTACGTGCACCCGAGTGTATCCTACTCTTCCTGTACAGAAAATAAAACAGACTCAAACCACTTCTGAAATGTCACCCTAAGTCACACTGAACACTACTTTAACTGACAGACCTACAGATTTTCTAGAAAACTCCGTACTTCACCATTTTTATTGCTCAGAAGTAGAGAAACCTTGTATTTCGCAAGTCCAAACCAAACCTAATTTGAGGACAATTCTACAAGATCTCAGGGTTGATTGAAAGGTGGGGGGAGTGGCTGAGGGGGCTCATGGACGACATCACCCCCCGTCATCTGTAAAGAGATGACACAATCAGCCAGTTGCTGAGGAGATGGTGCCGCCAATGACCATGTCAGAAATGACCCAAGCAGGAGAGACACCATACATGGTACTGACCTCTCCTTATACCTCCCCCTCCATGTGAGAGCCATGTTTTGTCCACTGAACACCTCATCACCTCACAAGAGGAAATGCTGAGGGGACTGAAGGGTTCAACCAGAGCATGACCTCAGCGAGTCTGCCTGGACTGTGCAAAGACCATGGGCAGCTTCTAGGACCATCCCTTGAACCTGGCCTGTGGCAGATGCTTCCTTCCCAGCACAGGTCCTCTCCTCCATGGAACATCTCCTCATCTCCTGCCCTTCCCGCTGCAAACCTGCCCTGTCTCCACCAGGAATGGACTCTGTCCAGCTCTGGAAGATGGTTGTGGCTTGGCCAACCTTGGGGTTCACCAGGAGAACCAGAAGGCAGAGCAGAACTCACTGCTGAGAGCACCAACAGCCACCAAACACGCAAGTTAGAATGCAGAAGGTTGTGGCTGAGCTCACCACTCCCTTTGGGCCTGGATATGGGGTGGGAACGCAATAAAATCTTTCGCTGGAGTAAAATTACAGCTCCCAGTGCAAGCTGGACTCGTCAAGATAATTGCTCCTGATCACGTGACATTTGAAATTACTCACCATTTCCTGTGTGATAACTCTTTGGAAGCATTTACCACAAAGAAGCTTTTACCTCTTTGTGCAGGTGAGGTCAGCAAAAGGAACACACCTTTAAATAGCTCACTATTACGGCTGTTGGTTTGTAAATCCCTAATGAGTAGGAAAAACGTAATTTTGGGTTCAAATGAGTATGTTTTGTTGATGGGGATATTTCAGAAGCAAAAGTATGATTGTATTGGAAAATAAAGTTATACAAAATACCAGCATACGATTCTGAACCACAATCGAATAAACATTACGGAGAATAGATTCTGACATGACTTTAACACAAAACGTTCAAATGTGTGACTGTGATGTCATATGTCAATAAAGAATTCCAACAGAAAAAAATAAATTAAGTCTGTAAAGCATTACTAAAGCTCTGGTTGATTTACGGTTGAAAGAAATCGTATTTGGATGAGGCCCAATTAGGCAATTGCTTTTTCACAACATTCAGACCATGATTTAAGTGTAAGGTCTAGAGACAGACCCAGCTAAAAGTCAAGTCATAGAGCAAACCCTCAAAAAGTACTAGCCAAGGGAAAATCAACCAAAAGATTTTCATGAGATAGACCAGCCATAGACAGGGATTTCAGCAAGAGTTTCATACCACTCGGAGTATTATTATTAAACATGTTAAATTAAATTCCATTAATCAAAAATCCTGGCAGCTGTGTGAGGTGATATCCACCAGGATGCAGGTGTTTTCAGCACTGATTTAGATTTATCATTACAGGGGAGACATGTGCTCCCTGTCGATACAACTCTCGTATGTTTAATGCTACATCACAAGTAGCATGACTCTGAACAGAGAATTTTTGAAGTTCAAAATTCTTGATGGAAGAAGTTGTCAAACGATTTCAGTTACCAAATCTATTCTGGCATATAGGTGGCTGAGAGCTCATTTTCATCCACACAAAACACATTTTTAACTATGAAAAATAAAAAGTATGCTTTTATAAACCACCAACATCGTTTGTGGGTATTGCTCATTGATAATTTAAGTTAACCTTCAAATTCATCACATAAAGGTCAGTGAAGCTGATAAAAATCCATGTTAAAAACTGCTTCAGTCCTATCCCAACCCCTGGCTGAGTGACACCCACTGAGCTCTCACCAGGTTCCATGGCATTACTGGGAAAGCGCCAGTATTATCTATCTTATTAATAGCAATTGAATTTGAGCTCATTTTTTTCATGGCTTGGGCAAAAAGGCTGTTTTCCGTGACAGGTGAAAAAAAAAAAAACACCTCACACTGTCAGTGGGAAATCTTTTCCTTTCCCAGCCTGGTAAGATTTCCTGGGTTTGAACGTTCAGTTTTTACAAACTATGGGTATTTATGGGGATCTGGTTTACACAGAGTGAGGCACCAGAGAGGAGAGATGCTCCCTTCCAGGTACACAGACGTGAAGAAATACCTGATCAGCTCTGAGCTCCCTGCATAGCTTTCCATTTAATAATTTTTCTCTATATACGCAATACATATAGCATCAGCTGCAAATTTTCACATTTTGGTCTGATGAGAAGACATTAGGGTCACTATAGATGAGAGTGACATTGGATTGTATATGGGAATAGGGGAACCTCAAGCAGAAAGAGACTTATGTGCTACAAAACTGGTTTATCCCCATTCTCCTCGGGTGAGAAGGAGAACAGGCAAGTAAGAACCCCAGGAATTGCGTTTTAGTGCTGGACCCTTCCCCAGCCAAGGAGCAGTGAGACAAAGGATGGCCTCTTGACCCCCGGTTGGCCAAGCCACAAGCCTATGGAGAGGTGCAGCCTGGGGGGACATGGATCCCCCACACGGTATGAACCGCTCCTTCGGCCGGCAGCTGGGCTGGCTGCGCTCCTCGCGTGCTGCTGCAGCAGGGATGGGGATGCAGCTGGGCTGGGACTGGGACTGCAACTGGGGCTGCGACTGCAGCTGGGACTGCAGCTGGGCTGGGAATGGAGCAAGGACTGCAGCTGGGACTGCAACTGGGATTGCAGCTGGGACTGCAACTGGGATTGCAGCTGGGCTGGGGATGCAGCTGGGACTGCATTGGGGATTGTAGCTGGTCTGGGGATGCAGCTGAGATTGAGGCTGGGCTGGGAATTCAGCTGGGACTGCAGCTGGGCTGGGAATGCAGCTGGGCTGATGCAGCTGGGATTGCAGCTGGGCTGGGGATACAGCTGGTCTGGGGATGCAGCTGGGATTGCAGCTGGCATTGCAGTTGGGCTGGGGATGATGCAGCTGGGATTGCAGATAGGCTGGGGATGCAGCTGGGATTGCAGATAGGCTGGGGATGCAGCTGGGCCAGGGATGCAGCTGGAACAGGTTTGCAGCTGGGATTGCAGCTGGGATGGGGATGCAGCTGGATTGGGACTGCAGCTGGGATTGCAGTGGGGTTTGTAGCTGCACTGGGCTGCAGCTGGGACTGCAGCCACCCCCACCCTTCAGGACCACAGCCCCAGCTCCCCACGCCAGGGTTCGGGCAGCAGCTCCTGGGCTGCGGGAAGGGCCCAGCGGAGCAGCGCTGCATCCAGAGCATCCTCTGCATCCCCTGCATCCCGAGCAGCTATTCCTGCCCGGAGCTGTCTCTAGGAAACCTGGCCGTGTGGCAGTGTGTCCCCTGCGTCTGCCACCCCATTCTCCCCACAGCAGATGGCAGCATCTGAGCTGAAGTACAGCAAGCACAGGCAGCGTGTGAAGGGTTTGGGTTTTCTACAAGGACGGTTATAACTCCAAGGAAATATTTTTTTCAGTCACTCATAGTCTTCTGAAATGTATTAAAAATAAAACGGCTCTCTAAGTCATATAATTCATATCTTACATTTTGATATTCAAAATAATGCTTGCAAAAAACATATTATACAATGAAATTCTTCTATGGTCTTAGAAATTGCTTATTATTTTGCTGTTAATATTTCAATTGTTTTGCACATTTGGACAGCTGTATTACTCTCAGTTAAAATTCTGATAGGAAGTGCTGGAACAATATAAAACTCCCAGATGCTTTGTTTTCCATATATGACACACAAACCTGCAATTCATCTGGGGTAAAATTTCAGTTCAATCTATTTATTGTGAGGCAAAGTTTGCTTCTTGACTTAATCTCCTGCTTTAATAAAGCAGCAGAGTTGCTTATCTCTGGTTACAAGAGTTAGATGGAGATTCCTAGTGGGGAAAAATATTTTAAAGAAAAATCTAAAATTTCCCAGAAGATCTAAATGGAATGATTAATAGCTATTGGTAATAGAATTTTAAATTTTAAAATTAAAATATGATTTACATCTCCTCATAAGATTTTTTTCTCTGGCCATTTTATGTTGGGCTTCCTACTGCAGTGTTTAAGTGTTTGATCCCCGGTAATTCCTTTATATTACTCAAGAAATAGACCTTTTCTTGCCGTGTAAATGTAGATGATCCTGACAATATCCCTCTAACAATGTAACTGATTAAGGGTTCAGTTGAAAACTCTGGACTTATAATATATACATAAAGGGAGAAGGATATTAAAGTTTTGATCTTCTTTTTTGGTAGGTTACACAATCAATGAGAGATGACTGCACACTCCTGCCTAATGCCACGGAGCTGGCCAAGTCTTGGCCAACGCCAAGTCTCGTTGACTTACACTTTGAGAGGAACTTGGATTCCCCTACATGATCTAAACATTCCTGCAGAACTAGGTGGTTGGGCACTAATTCTAAGTCTCCCAACACTTGGTGTTAATTTTATCTTCATGACATAATGCCTGTCACACCAGGGACCCAACATTACGTTTATGGGCCTGAAGTGATTTATAAACCCAAAGTTTTGCTGCCTAGGCAGCACCAGCAGAGATGGGTACCCAGTGCTCCAGGGAGAACAAATGATGCTTTTTTCCCTCAACTGCTGTACTTGAAGCACAGTGATTAGAGCTCTCTGGGTAGCTAGAACATGAAAATAGTTCAACTCAAGATCCGTAAGTTGGACCCTGCCCATAATATGGGAATACCTGAATAAATCAAATAGAACGTACCTTAACTTTCCCTGGATTTTCCTCCTCTTCCTTTTTTTCTTCAAATTCAAAGGCGACAGTCATGCGTTGCTGCCTCTGCTCCTCCCATAAAGTGGGGTTAAAGCTGTCGCTGTCGGACTGGAAATCTACGGTTAAATCGCAACGCACAAGAACATGTAATTAGTGCACCCAGCAGAAGATGGGAAATGCCCTGAAAAGACATGTTCTTAGTTGATCCTGTAATCCTGGGTGACTGTTTTTAAACATTTGAGGGGGGACAATGAGGCAAAATCAAAGGGCCAAATCAAAACTGACAGAATTTACTATTTCAGTGAAACGGGAGCGATGGGAAGGAAGAGGTTTGGAGCAACCCCTCTAACCTAACGTCAGGGGTGTCCATCTGAGGAGCCAAACCCTGAGTGATTCTTCTGAAAACAAAATTGTTTAAGAAAACGTAACTGATAGTCTGAGAATAATGGATTTGCACATCAGAGGACTCCTCTGTGTATGACAAAACACAGACTGTCAGGAGTGCACCACACGTCAGAAGAGAGGCTCAAGGCAGAACCACCCCCGAGACCCCCCATCCTCCACTCCCCCTGGTGTCTCCCCACCAGCAGGAGCCCGGTGCCCGCCTTGGCAGGGGCTGCCATGGCGTTTTACCTTCGTCGCTGCGGGGCTGCTGGGGAAACATGTAGTTAGTCAGAACACGCTGCTTCGTCTCGGGGTGAGCCTCCGTCTGCAGCGGGATGAGAGCCTTGGACTGCACAGGAGAGGGCAAACAAAGAACTCAGGGCACGTGTGTCAACCCGGGTGGGATTTAGGTAGGTAGAAAATACAGGGTTAACTCAAATTCTATATGGAGATAAACTTCTCCCTGGGCTACACCAACCATTTGCCTTGTGGAAACACCTCCTCTCCCATTCCCCCCTCCTCTAAGTCCTCCCAGGATCAGCAGAAGAACTCCAAGTGGTGTGGAGGTGGTGGAGTCTCCATCTCTGGAGACATTCCAAACCCTCCTGGACACGTTCCTGCGTGACCTGCTCTGGGTGGACCTGCTTTGGCAGGGGGTTGGACAAGATGATCTCCAGAGGTCCCTTCCAACCCCATGTGTTTCTTTGATTTTGTGACAGTGTTCTCGGTGTTCCACACCAGTGAGGAAGCTGAAGGACCAGTGGACCAGCTGCAGCTACACCTTCTGTGACCTGTCCTAAGCTAAGGCTAATGATGAGTAAATTCACAACAGTCATTAGCTCAGCTGAGGGTAAAGCTGGTGCAAGGCACTGGAGGCTTTACATGGGGGCACTCACTCTGAATATTCAGATGTTACTGTTGTGTTTTACTTCAACTGATTATTCCTCATTATTGCTTTGCTCTAATGTAGCCCCCAGGAGTGACTGTCATAGTTCAGAGAATAGAAATTAATCTACGTTATACTGCAAAAAAGCCAAAATCCTAACAAAATGTTGAATATTCCAAAGAAAGTGTATGTTCTGTGGCTGGGCAATGCCATATTATTTTTTAATGGAAATTAAAGTGAAAAAACCAGTGCTCCCCATCTCTTGCTGCAGGGCCCCGGTCCCTTTGGCTCTTTCATAGGGATAAAAGGACGGATTCATTTCCAGGAGAAGGATAATTGGCCCCTGAAGATTTATCCTCATCAGCTTCAGTTAAAGAGGTATAATATCTGACCGTGGGCATTATTGCAAAGTGAGACAGATGAAATTATGAGAATTTATTGAGATTATTAAAAACCTGCTGGATATGCCAAACATTCCTGACAGTGTATGAATTGAGTTTTTCTCCATTTAGAGTTAAACTACCGAAGTGCAAAATTGTTATACCCACCAATCCTGGAAAGGATCAAGACCTATTTCAGTGCTGGGACGGCAGCTGAACTATCACATTTCTCAGTGTCCATGTCACATAATTTGTTTTAAAATAAAATCCTAAAGAATACAGAGTAGCGAAACCAAATGCCTTGTAACAAAGAGAGGCACACCTAAATTTAGAAGGAGCTTAAATGAAAGTTTTCTCCAAAACAAGATTGAGAGTCCTTGTGCACCTTTTACATGATTAAACTCCAACTGACTTTTAATGGAGTTTAAAATATCCAGGAATGGAAGCATGGACAGGAAAAGGGAAAAGGAAGACAAAAATATAGGCAGAGATGGAGGAAAGGATGGGACAAACTAATAACAACTTTGACAACAAAGTCTTACCTCTTTAATTTGTATTTTTAAAATATTCTCTTGATACTTTTGGCCTTTATTTCCTACTTTTGTAAGTCTACAAAAGCTTAGCTAGATGCAAGTAATAAATCCTCCAAAGGTGATCTTTCCAAGTTAATAAATGACAGCCAGAAGAATCTATACCTTGATATGAAAGTATAAAGCTGGACAGGGAGCAAACACTTCCAAAATTCTATTACAATCATGTATTAAATTATAGGTTTCATTTATGGCCCTTCCTCAGACCCCTTGTACTATACTAAAGAAAACAGGAATATTGCAAGTCATTACCTGGTTGTCAGAAAGCCACAAAGCTGCAAGTTCTTTAAGTTTAGTGAAAGTGAATGGTAAATTCTTCAGTCTGCAAACAACAATATTGGAACAATATGAATCCTTCATTTTCACAATACCTTCTTTTAAAGATTTCATACTGAAATTTCTATAATTCCATATCTGTATTTTCTCACGTTTTTTACTGAAATTTAATATTTTCTTAAGGACATTCCACATTAAGAGTGGCATTTGGAATGTACAATTACTGACATCATACCCTAAAGGTACTAAGGAGATAACACTATTTTTGCCTTGGCTATGAGGAAACCAAAGGTTTACAACACAGAAAAAAATCTTGGTCCCAGGGGGAATTATAGGAAAGACCTGACAGTTTTCAGTGTATTTAACAGAAATCCTTTTAATGGACAGTTAAGTTTTGACACTGAAATACTCTAAGATTATTGAAAATTCAGTTTTGCAGAAATGTTGGGAAAAATATTAAGGTAATGTAAATATTCACAGTTAACCTAAATGACAAAACTAAACGAAATAGCAAAAAACCTCAGCATTTAAATTATTTGTGTAAACACATTTCCTAAAACTGATCTGAATGGGGAAATGATGGCTCGATACTTGTGGAAACTTCATTCATGTTTTTCCCACTAATTCTGAACATATTTTTTTTACTTTTCTATCTGTCCCAAGGGCAGAGAGGCCTGTCCCAACCACACACCCATGTTCTCCCCTTTGTGCTACAGGAGGTTAAGGAGATGGAAGAAGAAATCACCCACCAAAGGACTGCCTGCAAAGACAAAAGCTACATGGGACTTCACACAAAGAACAGAAGGAAAACCCTTTTTTTGGAGAATGAGACAGTCCCCCAGGTGTGGAGAGAAAGGCTCTTATGGAGAGCACAGCCATCCCCCCATGGGTAACTCCACCTGGAGAATCAAAATACCAGCACTCAACCAACAATACTCCTTCTCTTCACACCAGAAATGCACGTCCCAAGCTGCGGTACCATCACCTCTCTGCGGCGCTTCGGAACCACGTCCATTGCAGAATTACTTTACATGCAATTTTGCCCCAAAGTCCTTGCCATTAAAAACCGTGTTATTTCAGAAAGCAGCATGTACTGACTGCAAGCAACGCATTTTAAAGACCATATACTAGAAACGACTTATCCATAAAAGTGAAATAAACAGACAGGAATGTATACACACATGTTGTGTGCTATGAGCTAATCTCCAATTAACTGCCTGTATAGATTAGAGCAGAATTAACCTAGAATTAATGCCACAAGAAAGCAAGAAGTGCCTAAATTATCTGAAATTCAGTTTTCATTCCTCTCCTATTATAAAATGGATACTGCAATGTGGAATAGTGCAATAAGTGACATTTTTTATAAATTCAGGTGACAAGTTTAAGCTTTAATAGTTAACATAAAGATTCTTAATTGGTGTTTATCCAGATGTATGTGTTAGCTTAACCATGAAAAGTAAATACATTAATGTTTTTTTCTAGCTTCATTGGTGACAAGGGTATACAACAGCTACAAAGGATCTCAAACATTAATTATGCATGGATGTACATTGATTACTTTCTACATATTACAGGCTAGATCCTATTTGCTATAAATCAGCATAACTGCTGATTTCAAAGAGCTAACTTACATCAGCCTGGATAAATAACCTTTGCAGGAGGCAATTTCTCTCGGGAAAGGGGCTGTTTGGAGCAGCCAGCACTGGGACAGCACTGGGACAGCACTGGGACCAGCACTGGGACCAGGGGAAATGTGGCCATAGCCCCAGCACCCACTCCTTCAGCACCCACTGACTGCACCCAGGGATGTGACCTCTGGGAAAAACAGCATTTCCAAATATTCAGACAGTTACACCAGCTCTGACCCTTGCCAGCCACCTTCTCCACCAGAGCAACACTTCCATTCCTCTGCAATTATTTAATCCCTAATAACCCCAATTTGCAATCTCTTCAAGTGATTTCAAAAAGAGCTGAAAATGTGACAGCCAGCATAAAGGAATCTCTTGGTAATATAGAAATTGTCAGTATATATTAATTAAGTTAAATTACAGATAAAATCACATGTGATGTTCATAAATGCAAAAGTTTAGAAGTTACTAATAGTTTTTTTCTTTTACGGTAAATTCTGAAGGACCAACTGATTTTTCAAGAAAACAACTACCCACAGTAAGAGCCTGGAAAAGCAGGAAATGCATGTCTTCTTTTTATAGTATTTAATTTTCATATATGAAATGTGTTCTTACGAGAGAAAAAAGGAGAAAATAATTTCCTCTGAAGTTCCTTGGGTGAATAAAATCAAACCGAAGCAAAACCAGCACCCTTGTGAACTGACACCCCTAACCATTGAGCTGTTGTACCATACAACTGCACAACCTCCAGGGAGACCCATGTCAGTGGCCATTCAGGAACAAGGATTTTGGAATAATTCCTTCCATTATTAATCCCAGATTACAGCTTTCACACCATTTGTTAAATTCTTAAGGACTAAGTACTTTAAGAGCAGCTAATGAGTATTATCCATGGAACACAAGAAAAACAAAGAAAATGTCATTGATACTGTTTAAATATAAGAAATATCAATTGATGATATTTGATGGGTTTTATGGGGTGAAGGTGGCTGTTGTTTTCATTGTAAGCCTACTGAAAGACATAATTTTATCTTTTCTTTCTTGCTAATAGTTTTTCTCACACCTTTGTAAAATAACCCACTAGATATTTGTACCAGGCACTAATTTTTCATGATGTTATGCCCTAAGTAAACAGCTCAGAGCAAGGGAAGAGTTTCCACCAGTGATTAGTTTAAGTCATACAATGTACAAAGAGCTCACCAAACACTCAAGGGAACACTTTCTAGATGCATCGATGCATGGGTTATATGTTGGTGATATTCGGAAAGAATTCCAAATAATAACCCAAACATGAAAAATTCACGTCAAAAGCCTTTGGAAGTTAACAAGTTGCTATTTGTGGCAGTTGGCCAAGGTAACTCTCAGCAAATCGGTAACAACAGGGTTTTCAGGGTTTGAAAGTTTAAAAGAACATGATTCACATTCAGCCATCAACGTACTGTTCACAGAACCACTTGTGGATATATTTGGGCAGAAGTAATTAGCTCTTTGACAATGAGGAATATTGTATAATTAAATAACTAAACAAGAAAAGAACAGGTACATCGAGGAGCTTCCTCTTTTTTTTTTTTGTTTGACTGGATCATGTAATTTTTGGTGCCCTTTTCATCTCATTTCTGTGGGTGAGGTTCAGAACAGCAAATGAGTTCTGACCCCAGGACAGAGGCAGAAGGAGTGCAAATACAAAAAGGTGATGATTCTTTCAGCTCTTCTTTAAGAACAATCTAGAACTAAAAGAAAGGTTACTTACCAGTAACCGATGCTCTTTGAGAAGTGTAGCCCAAATGTACATTCTAACAATTCTACCTCTCAATCACAGGACTCAGACCTGGAAGGACTCTGAGGAGAGAGGAGAAGCAGATGGAAGACAAATGTATATGTGGACTACACATTGTGAAGAACACCGGTTACTGGTAAGATATCTTGGGTTTTGTTTGTTTGTTTGTTTTTCTTTGAATGAATCCCACGTCACTCTTAACAGTGACCAACTCCAAGCACCTATCTAATTGCACAACTACTTTATGAAATTCTGCATTTGTTCTTGAAGCACTGGAGACTGTGTTACACCTGGCAAAGGCAAGGATGAATCTCCAGGCAAGTATCTGGAATCAAAACCTTTCTGAGTGCAGCGGGTGAAGCCACCTAAGCTCTGCTCAGATCACACTAGCCCTCATGAGACCTTAGCAACCTGAGAGCAAGTCAGGATTCAATCCATCCTTGCCTTTTGTGTTGACACAACCGAATACTCATTTCCTGGGGATGAAGAGCTCGTAACAGGGTTGGAAAGGTTTGGACCTGTAAAGATAAAAGGAGAGAAGACTCCCAGCTATAGAGATGAGAAGTACAGATACAGTCTTAAGAGTGTATGGCATGGGAAGGAGAAGCTGGAGTCTAATTCCCTGGTTAAATGGAATTCTCACATGACTATTTGAAGAAAGTCCTGGAATTAAAACAGCCTCTATGGAACTAAGATCACCAAGGTCCATCTTACAGTGATGAGGACCTTCAGAAGACACACAACAAGAGCGAAAGCCTGTGGTAGCTGAAACCATAACATTAAAAACGTACTGGAGATGGACCCCAAACACCGATCCACCTTTCACCAAAATGTGTCAACTCACAAAAATTTGAGATTCCCGTTAGCCTGAGTAGCAAAGAGGTCTATGCCAGGTTTGCCTCCTTCCTGAAAGACATCCAGTCAGGATTTTAGAGCAAATGTCCCAAAATGTTTCTGACTTTGAAACCCAGACAAGCTCCAGCTAATGCAAAGGAAAGAGAGCTCCCCTTTTCCTCTTTCCATGCTACATCCCAGTTTCCCATCACTCCATGTGTGTGCGACCATTCATAGAGCAGACTGCAAATTTTCCATGCACTCTGGCAAGGCAAGTTCAAAGCCACCAGCATCCCTGTACCCTATGTGCTTTGAGCCAGAGGGCACTTCCCATGCCACGAGGAACATGTCCAGAATGAGCATTTTTAGTGACAAAAGGACATCTCTCAACAAATGCTTTCCCAGCTACTAGCAGAGAAAGTCACTGGGATAAAGAAGAAAGAGACTAATAGATACACTAATGCACCATTTAAATCACAGTTGTAGACACTGGAGGTAAAATTTGGCATATGACAAAGTAAAAGGAGATGACCATGAGATTATCATTCACTGGGATGAGTCTGCAGTGGACAGATCCCCAGTGGAAGACTGTGTTTTCTTTGTAAAACTATAAATGCATGGTGACCAGCACAGCACCATGAATCACCTCTACAAACACGGCACTAGAATCCCCTCTCTGCTCTGCCTCTTCCACTCTTACACTGACTGGGTGCCTCCTCCCATGGACCACTACCACGGACCAGCCCCTGGAAACATCCATCCAAAAATTCACCATATTTCTGATGGGCTGCTTTGACTTGAGTCAAGATCACCATACGCCTGGAGAGAAGGGCACTAGGGGCAGGGAGGGGAAGCTGGATTGCCTTCACTGTCCAGAATGTCACCCTGAGGGACATTAAAGTGTTGACTGAAATCCCATTTCAGACTCTGTAAAGCTAAAAGCACAAATTGCTCTGTGACATATTGGTGGGAAAATACTCCCTGTCCCTGGGAAAGCACCGGAGTCTGAAACCCAAAGTCAAGAGACCCGGGATTTGATTCTGGGACTTACCCAGTTTCCACACAAACTAGAGTTAAGTTTAACTTTAAGTTCTGGTCAATACACAATGTATTTTATGGTAGACAATTGCAATATGGACAATCACCTAACAGAATTAAGCAAATATATGAATATATTATAGGGATCTCTACATTACTTCATTTTATATTTTATGGTCATCCTTAATTTCAGCAATGACAGTGCTGACAAAAAACGAGACACAGATTTGGGAAGTTCTTCCCCTAATTTTTACTGAGTATGGATGGAAACAAACTGGTATTCACAAATCATTTGTTGCACTACAGAGCAAAATTGTGTTTCTGAGGTTTTACTGAAAATTAACACATTCTTGGAACATATGCATGTATAAATTTCAAGGAGAATTCAGTCTTTTCTGACACCTATGGCAGCCTGCAATAGCTATCAAGGAAGACTCATTTTAAGCATCTCATCACATGTGTGAGGACAGAAAAATCTGATTTTTGACCAAAACCTTTGCTCTGCTGAAGGAAATGGATTTTTTTTTATTATTATTATTTCAGTGGAATCAGGGTAACAGGCTGGTGTGCTTGTATTTATTGATTTCCTATATATCAGCATGTCACCATTTTTTAATCATCAAGTATTGCAAAGGTATATACCATTTTAAAGCCAAATACCACACTTTCACGTGGAAATGGTAAGATATAAAAAAAGTAAACAGGTTTTATTCTATTAAAACACACTGAGATCCAGATATTGGCCCCATTAAAATTTTCCTTTGGATGTCTCTGGAACTAAGACCAAACCATAAAGATTAAAAAAAAAAAAAAAAAAAAATCAAAATTTTTACATTATAGTTTAAATAAAGTAATTCTGAACATAATGTTTATATTTTAAAATATATTTTATATAAATGTAATTTTACAAATACCTAAAAAGAATAGTTTAAATATTTTATAAAACAAATTCATATAACGGATCAGAAAAATGATGTGAATTGTACCTGTTGTCACTCAGGTTTAACACCCTCAGCTTCTGCATCTGCCCAATTTCATCAGGAAGAAATTCCAGCTTGTTAGAGCGCAGAGACATCACAGTTACATTTTTACAGCTTCCAATCTATAGGAATGAAAAAACCAAAGAAGTCAGGATACCTACTTCGATAAAATCTATTATCATTAACCTTTTACGTCGGGAGGCAGGCAAATTGTGTTTTTCCTCTAACTAATAAAACGCAGAAAATACAGCATCTAAAGTCAGAAAATAATGCCCTTCCTTTGTCAGTAACATCCGGTCAACGCCTGGGGTTACTTGCTCTCCTGAGTGATGCTCCCACTTTTACACAGATTTATGAATTTACTGGTTTTACTATTTTAGTATTGAGTATGTAAGAAAGATTTTTGCCTTCCACGTCGTGCAGAAACAATTGGTTTAACAGATACTTTGTCTGAGCAGGGGGGAAAACTTGGGTCTACCATAAAACATTTCCATTTGTAATTTAATTTACAACAGAATCAGGTTCTCACTTCTCTGGGCAGTTCAGGAAGGAAATTCTCATCCACGGCCAAGGTCCTCAGGTTATGAAGGTACCCGATGGTGGAAGGCAAGGACTCCAGCTCATTACAGCTGCAGTCAAATTCTTCTAATAAAGACAAACTGAAATCATAAACACACTGGTTAGATGTTATACAAGGGCTAGATAACAAAAACTAACACTCTAAAAACCTGTGGAAGTTTTAAAGCATCACACCAGTACAGACATCATAACCTGAAGAGGGAACCTTTACTGCAGATTTCCCTAGGAGAGGTCTACAATAACACAACTTTAGGAACTATTAGGGATTCTGTTAACCAGTCTGGCCCAGTACGGCAGTTTAAGAAAGCCCACTTAGTTTCCCCACATTACCAGTCTTACTTTTGTAGGGAGGAAGGATTCCAAGTACTTCAAACTGACAGTGATCAGGGCAATTCAGACTAAGCTGAAGAATCAAACCAAGAAGTTTATAATCTCAACATATGAAGACAGACAAGACAACAGGTAAAGAAATCCTGCTGGGGAGGGCAAGGGGAAGGGTTTTTAAACCTGGAACACCAGAATCATGAAATATTTTGTGTTGAGAAGGGACCTTAAAGCCCCTCCAGTGCCACCCCCTGCCC
>BJBW01005555.1:45764-71427 GCA_004320125.1 Scolopax mira
CTCCTCCTCGGGCTCCCCTCCCTCATCCAGAGTCCCTCCACACCTCTCCTTTACATAATATATAGAGATATATAAAAACATATACATATTACATATATATTATGCACATACACACACATATAAAAATATTCTGGATAAATATCTACTGTATCTCTTAAAAAAATAGGCTGGATATAGAAATTCTTGTGATGAGTGCTGTCCTGCTCAGCTCCTGGAATGCAAGTTTTGTGTCCCCCATTACAAACGCCATCGCTCCCGACTTCTGCTGCCCCTTTCTTCCCTCCAGATGTACTACCTTCTTCTCTACCCAGTGCCTTAATTAATAGCGAGGTTAAATGGCAAGCAATTATTTCTTCCACAACATCTGTCATCTCCCTGTCCACTGATGAAGAGACCAGGTACACAGAGGATTGTCTGTTTGTTTTTTTTTTCCAAATATTTTGGTAGATCTGAAGAAAAGTTTACCTCTGCTTGCTCCTTAGTATTTATGTGAGTCACATCTGAGACCCTCACTGAATTTCTCATTTACCTTTATTCCAGTTTCTTAATTATAAAAAAGGTCTTTCAGCCTTCAAATTTTATGAGACATGAAACAGAAATAGCTCCCACTAACATGGAATTCTCAGAACTTTCCTGTAATTGCCGTATTTTGGTAGCGTGAAAAGCCAAAGTGAGTCATCCAGTGATTAGTGAAAGAGATGCATGGAACACATCCAAAAGCTCTGCCAGGTCTGGTTACAGCTTTTCTTTAATAAAAGCTTTGTATCCACCACAATTTATTTCAAACCAGAGACAAAACAATTTCAGTGAAGGCAAAATTCAGTTGTGTTTACCTCCTTCGGACAGAACATGGGCTCGGCAGAGCAAGCCCGAGCCCAAGCTTGTCAAATAGCAAGAAAGACGCACACATTTTGCCTTTTAACTGATGATAACACAACCAGAAAAGGTTGAAAACAGATAAGCTAGTTGAGAACTGCCTCGGAAAATCTGATGCTCTGAACCTTAAGGGTGGAAGCTTCCCTGACACTGAAGAATGACTTTATCAGACAATAGAATTCTATTTGAAAGGTACTGTCTGGCAGGGATGTTCTCAGCTGCTTTCCTTCCTGATGACATCAGCAGCAGACAAACGAAGACAGCCACAATAAAACCAACAAAAGTCAGTGTGAAACCATATTTTATCTCTGTAACTACCATGGTTAAAAAATATCCACTTTGGAAAGTGATTTTTCATTCATCATGGAGTGTGCATGAAAGTAAGTTGACGGTAACAGCCATAATTCCAACAATACTCATTTTGCTATAATATCATTAACCTTACTGTCTTCTGGGCTAAATTCAGATCATTCTTGATAGTTTTAAAGCAGGGCAGACAAAAATCAGATAAGTTCAGTCTTGGCACCCATTGAAATGAGGCAGCTCACACTACACGTCCTAGGGTAGATGAGGAGTATTTTGAGAGAGATGAGTAGAGAGACTGATGGAGAACAAAGACTGCTGCAAATGTAAGAGTAGGTCCGATCCATCTCAGCTCCATTTCATACATCCTCAGAGTTAGCTACACCCACGATTTGTCTAACATCAGGCAAAAAGAACTTCATAGACCCAGGACCACAAGTCTCCACCTCTCTTTGCATCACCAGTGCTGCCAGGTATGGTACAGATTAGACACAGGCAGAAACACCCCCTAACACAAGGCACTGGCTCTTGAGCGACTGCACCACAAACTATAGATGGGGCACAACCTCCCTTATGACACTCTCCCGGGAGCACAGGCATTTGCTCAGGTCCTACAGATGAAATCTCCCATCCTTGGGTCCAATTTGGTATTTATTGTGAATCCATTGATTTTATGAGGCATGTTTTATGAAGCTGGGTCTACCATGTAGAGCATCTTGCCAGGTCAAACCCTGAATGATTCTCACAGGCTTGTCCTTTGAACGAGGCTGCCAAAAACGAGGGTGGCAATTCCACTGTGAAGCAACATTGACTCAAACGGCGTTGAAGGGCTCTGTGTCTCATCGTGAAATTGGTCCCCGGCGGGAGAGTTCCCTCCTCCGCACGGCTAATCTTTGTGTGACAATAACTGACTCTGCAGTGGGTACCACACCTACCACTTAGGAGAAAGAGACCCAGTAGGAAACTCTCCAAATGGATGAGTCAGAGAGAGGAAGTTCATTGTGATGTGGGAGACACTGTCCTCAGTAAATGAAAGTACTTCGTTTAAAAAGCACAACCGATCACTCAAAAATAATGGAATAATATTAGGTGATTAACCTACTGCTCTGTATATGCAGCGTTTAGAGCAGCAGCATCTTTAACAACGTAATTAAGGCTGCGTGACAAACAGTACCGAGCAGATATTAGGCTAAAAAAAAAAACAAACCAAAAAAAAGAGGAGTTCCCCTTCAATTTGAACAATTCAATAAATAAGAAAGCACCTTCATGACAGGCTTTAAAAATTGACGCCCAAAATTGTTAAAGATAACTTTGACATTATATCAGTCTTTTTGCAGTGTGTCCAGTACCACTTCAAGCCTCACGGTCTTTCACTGCCTGTCAAAATTTATTGCTACACAATGTTTTTAAGATTTCTCTGATTCATATAACCAACTTCTAATACTCTCCAAGAATATCTCATAAATCCAAAGACATGAAGAAGCACAGCACTAAATTTAAAGGCATGCAGGTAAGCCAAACCTGTGCTTTCAGATGCTACAGTTGCAATAGTTCGCAAATTTGGGTATTTTTTTTTTCCCCTGACTGGCATATCAACATTTGCATTATTATTGAAATTACTACTATAAAATGGATGCAGGAGCGTGTTTGGTCACACCAGACACACATTCGTTATTGGCCTGAACTCCACTTCTGCGTGAACTCCACCACTGCTGCAAGGAGGGTGATGAAAACTCTAGAGCTGTAGCTGCAGAAGGCAGACAGGGACCATGTATTCTGAATTTTTTCACAAATATCATTTTATATGGCATTTCAGAACTAAAATACGTAGAGGAAAATGACAAAAGTATCAATATTAAAGATATATTCTGTTAGAAAGGAAAATGCGCAGCATGAAACAAGATGAAGAATCACCTACTCCCATACTTGGAGACAGGCTTGTGTCTGCCTTGAATTTTCCAATAAATTGCAGATTTCATTTAGCAATAGGCTGAAGACCCACAAGATAAGAGCTTTGCACCAGCGATCACATAACATCTGACAAAATGATGGCTAAAGGGCATGATTAGTGCTTTTCACAATGAGATTACCTGTATGATACTTTCCCATTTTGATGTATACACCTCTGAAATTGTCATGACTTTTTCATTTATGCTACTTCCATATTTTAAGGAATCTTCATACAGATGAGTTTTACAGCCATTTTCTTTCCAGCATCAAGTACTGGCTGTTGCTATGGAAACTGATGTATTCCCCCAAATACTTCTACTTCTTCTACTTTTGCTGCTCTAATCATCTAAATCAAGTGATTCATACAGAAAAATATCTTTGTTCTTTTTCTTGGAAAATGTGATACATTTCATCTTCTTATCACTTCTGCCAGTATAAGTCCCCAGAAGTAATATTGTTGCTCCAAATGTAAATGTTATAAATGGCTGTTAAGCACACAATTTGAAATTATTTTATAATTCACTACATCTTTGTCTTATTTTTTATTTAAAAAAAATCCCACATTCCTCAAGCACAGGGAAAACACATTTCACTTCATGTTGAAAACCATGAGAGTTTTACTCACTTTCCAATTGCGTTTGGCAGAATCGTAAGCTGATTGTCATCTACTTTTAAAGTCGTAAGCCTTTTCAACAGCCCTACAACACAGGGAAGGAACAAGTAATAGAAAATTAATCTTTTTCACTTTCCATAATCTCCCATATCCTCACACAAACAATGATTTCTGACACTGAATAACTTTGATCTAGGTTTAGGAAACATCTGTATATAGGACACTACACAAACACATTCCTGTTCCATTGAAAATCTGTGTCATCAAAATTAAGCACTATTTAAAGGTTAAGCTGAACTACAAGTGAAATATTAAGTGTATTTCTGGAGTCTTGAAAAAGATTGTAAAAAAAGAAAAAAAGACTTGTACCTATCTCTGTAGGAGGAACAGTGTTTCTGCTTATCTATTAGTGTTTCAACTGAATCCAAGCCCTTAAACCCTGATTAAGAGGTGCCCAGGTCATAACAGGACATTCAGAAAATTATCCAAAGTAAATGCTACATTTATAAAGCTTCACAAAATGTAGGGTAGACAGAAACCCAGAATGAATCCTGAAGGCATTTGCGTGTGCGCGTAACCGGTATCATTAAAAGAATTGCTGTATGTCTAGGTGTAAGCAGATGCTCAACTGGGTAACATTTACCAAGAAGGGAATGAAACTTCTGCTTTGCCAGTGTGTAACAGCAGAAAACAATTTAAAAAGTTAAGACAGAAAAAATGGGAAAAATATTGCATTGAAGTGCTAGAAACAGAGCTTGAAACAAATTCCCACCTTCTCCAACTATTAATATTTCAAAATCTGTTTTTCCCTTGAAAGAATTCTGCATATATTGAAATAGCATTTTTCAAATGATTATTTGTAATTAACGCAGGGAATAATGTAAATTAATCAGTAATACAGAGAAAAGTATTAAACTGAACGTGATGTAATATGAAAGCTGAAGCAAATGAAAAGTGTAATTAAAAGGAATACTAGAAACAGGACCCATTTCAATCACAGAATATTTTTGTTGAAAACTTTTTCAATATCAGCATGTTCCAAGTATCATCTAGGTTTCAACAAAATTTTAAGAGGAAAAAGTTCCACCAAAATGTATTTCAGCAACTGTCATCTGAAAATGCAGTATTAAAATGACTCTTTTTGCTCTACTTGTGCATAATCCCTTACCGTTCAGTAAGAGGAATCTGGAAATGAGAACTGAATATATCTAATTGCAAGAATGTATAATTCAAAATGCAAACATTTATTCCTTTTGTACAGGAGCCAAATGCCCTAGAAAAACCCATCTGCACGTGTGTATCAGAAAACGACCAAGAGCAAAAATTCTGGAATTTATGGTGAGATGTAGAAGACCAAAATGGAAAACAGCTGCAAAAGACTTCTAGGAAGATTCATATGGCACAGTATTATTAGTTAGCAATAGAGTTTGGAGGCTTGACTCTGTTGATTCAAAATTGGGGTATTTAACATTTCCATGTTCAAGGGGATGCACTGAGAAAAGGGAAGAAGATGATGATGATACAGTGGGATCATTGGCTGGAAGCAACAGACGAGGGGAAAGACCTCAAGTGTTTCCAAAGAAAATATAAATAAACGGATTATACAGCTGTATACCTACAACCACTTAGCTTCCAGAATTTCTGTATGTTCTAAATAATTCCAAAATTGTATGCATGCAAAACAGGCAGAAAAAGAAAATGAATAGTTTGGATTGCATTACTGGAACTAAGAGCAGCAATTTCCTTCGAGAGTTTAATGCTGGTAACATAATCACTGTTACACTTAATTTCAAATTTAGATCAGATCAATTCTATCTTGCTTTGTTTATTTTCTTTGAAATAGCGAAGCAGAATAATCAATACCTTCTAATCATGGATTTTTTTCCTGACTTTACAAAATGGTCTTTGTGGACTGTCCAACCACAGATGTTTCAAACTCTTCTGGAATGTAATGGAAGTTCTAGTTTCAGTTATTCTAATGTCTCGTCATTAAAAAAATAAAAGATATAAATGAAATCCTGAACTATAAAAGCTTACAAGAAATGCTGAGCTTTTCTCACCTATGGAGTCTGGCAGTTGCTGCAACATGTTGGACGACAACAGGAGATCTTCAAGTCCTTCACATCCTGAGATGTCCAAATCCACAGTTTCTATCCTGTTTTTTGACACATCCAGGTACACGAGTTGTTTTAACTTCCCTATAGACTTAATAGCACGTTACAAAGCGTTACTTGAGCAGATACACACCACATGCCAGGTTCTAAGGTTAATTAAAGACAAACAGTAGTAATACAGGCTTATATTCAGTTATTTCAGCATCCTCGTTATGAGAGTTATTTCACTGAAGGGCTATCAGCCGTGGTCTAACAGCCCTCCCCTTCAGATAACAGCAGAAAGAACTGTACCAAACTAAATGACACACATCAAACTAATTAATTTGTTCCAGATTCATTAAATCTGCAGAAAGTTTGTGTGCTCAGCCACACAGACAGACACAGTTCCAAGGGACACGTACTCACAATTCCCACCTACTCGTAACAGCGCTCCTTAAGGTATTTCCTTTCTGTTTTCAACACTCAAAATTTAAAGCTAATTTTAACTGTTTTAAGCCTCTTGTTTTGCAGAAGGCCTTCATAAAAACTTCATGTAGGGTCTACTAGAATCATGTTCAGGAAGCACGAATTATTCACTGCAAATAATTATGCGCCTTGGGATTGGATTCCATGATCGACTGAACTTGTCCAACTCCAAATCCCCTCTCTGGGGATGAGGACAGCTCAGGCCTCAGGATGAGGACCGTGTTGGGAGCACATTTTGGTATTAACCCATTTCATTGTGCATAGAAAAGAATCACAGTTAAAGGGTTTGTGCCCACTCTCTCCTGTATATTTGCTATTTCTTCTACTCCGTCACCGCAGCAACAATACTGCAATGTTTCTGTTCCTGATCTCCAGCTGGTCTCAGTATCAAAAAGTGGTTTCAATATCAGCTTTTTTTTTCCCCCCACTAAAAAAGCAGATATTTGCACAGTGACTGAAAATAGTTGTTTTCTGTGCAAACATCCTGCTTAGCAGCAAACAAAAGAGGAATATAATTTGAAGACAAAAAACAATCACTGTCCAATGCAAAAAAAAAATTGAAATTTGATGAACAAATGTTGCAAGCTGAAAGAGGAAGTGCCTCTTCTTCCAACCCCTCGGCAGGTTTGTGTGAGATCTAGTTCTAAAGTTTCCCTGCAGCCCCGAAGAGCATCACTGTGCAAAGCAGAGATCTGTCACCTGCGTGGCAGAACGCTGACGACAGGGATCCCTTCCTCCAGCCTGGGTATTTTAGAGGGAAAATCTCAAATCATTTATGGCAATGAAAACTGAAAATCAAAGCTCTACGTGGCGTGGCAACAACTCAGAAACATCACTAATCCATAAACGATTAGATTTTAAAATATTTCTTGCTCCACTTCTAAATGGAGTGCTTTCTAGAGGAATAGATCTTCATTCCCTTGCTTCAGAATTGCTGTTAGTCTGGTTGAATCTGTGCATACCACCTATTATTTTTAAGTTCATTTAGATTATTTAATATTTCCTCTTCCTTTTTAAAACACATGGGTTTTTATAAAACTGCTGGTTATTGCATGGTGACTGAGAAGACACTAGGAAAATTTCCCCTCACAATGTAAATCACACAATTAGACACTATTACCCCATCTAGACACCATCATGTAATAAAACAACAATTAAAATGGTTTTTTTTTTTATAAGTGGCTATGCTGAGACTTTTATTTCTTGATAATAATGAATGACTATATAAATAGGAACATGTACCCATTCAAGAAAATGCTCATGCATTTACTTACTGCAAGGTAAAGAGTTCACTATATCACAAAATAATTTGATTACATAAAATAAATGTTCATACCCCAGGTAGTATTTGCAAAGAATTATTGTCCATCCACAGCTCCTTTAGATTTTGTATTTGTTCGAGAACCTCAGGCTGAGGAAAAAGAATATTGCAATATGGACAGTTAAAAAGAAAAGCAGTATTTTTTTAAGTTAATTCAATGTTTTCTTTAAAACAAGTCTCCTTCTTCTCTTTCCTTTTTTTTTTTTCTTTTTATACACATCAGACTTTCAGAAAGCCAATGACAAGAAGAGTTCATTTTATTCCATTTAACCACTGTTGCTCTTTTCCAAAACTCAAAATTTTAGAACCCTTTGGGAAAGCAGTGACTACAAAGAAAAACTCCTCACAAGTTCTTGTTCTAGACAGTCTATTGGGAGTGTGTGGTTTATGACCATGGCAAACAAGAAGTGAGAATTGTGGAGCTTCAGAAACAGTTCATTGCAAAGAAAGACCAAATCTCATCTTGCATGCCTCTAAACCCTGCCTTTTGCATGATTTATACTCTAAAAAGTAGCTTAACAAAGGCATACCTATTGCTGAACACTTCCCTGGATACACCGTGTTTATGTAGGATTTAATGTCTACAATTGACCTATTCAGTAGTTAAAAGAAGGCTGCAATATCAAGCCTTAAAATTACAATATTAAGCTTTAATCGAAGACGTTCTACTCTCTTCAACATCGTCGGATTGTAGTGAAAGGCAGTGAAAAAGGCAATTCCACAAACCATTTCTTATTCATTAAGAATATTCATTAAGAAATCAAGAACTACCAGTGCACAAACACCTCCATGTTTCAGCCTAAGTGATATTCTTCTTCTCCATGAAATGCTACTTTCACAGGTAAAACAAGACGTTTTCAACTTGCCTTCAAAAGCTCTGTAAATTTGTAGAGATATTCTTTCAAAGTCTGCCTGAAACTGATACTGAATATTTCATTTGGTTTTGACTGAATCAGATTCCAGCGTTTTAAAAGTCTGTAATGTTATTTCACTGGAATTGTTTAAATAAGCTAGAAACAGATGGATCTGTTGAGCACCACAGGACCTTAAGAGAGACCTCTAATTATCTCCAGTGGTCTGAGCTCCTTGCAATGTTGTAATTCCCATATGAAATATGATTTTCTAGTTGCCCAGGTGCACATTCTGGGAGAAGCTCCTGACACATCTCTGGGTAAGAAGGAACCTGCTGATCAGGTGACCTCAATCCCTGACTTTTCCATGTTGTCACATAATGTGTTTCCATTAAAAAATGATTAGTCAATATGTTGAGGATAATTCCTTTTCCCTTGGCTAAATTTATTGAAATTTTGTTTTTCTTCAATGGTTAAAACCACTTCTACTTTCCAAGCTAAATGAATTAATGGTCATTTTATACTATTTGTTCCTGTAATGATTAATGGTTCTCTGTTCCTCCAGAGCGTTCACCAACTAAGGTTATTAGAGATAATTATAATTTCCCCTCTCAGCTTTAATTTTCTTTTAAATTCCCCTCATTAGATAGACACCCTTCTCAAAGGTGACAGCTGCCTCCTCTCTTGTACATATTACAGTTTGATTTGAAATTTCTTGAGTATGGATTATGGCATTCCATACAGAGAACTACTGGAAAGAGTCCAGCACAGGGCAACCAAGATGATTAAGGGATTGGATCATCTCCCTGATGAGGAAAGGCTCAAGATGCTGGGACTCTTTAGCCTGGAGAAGCGAAGGCTGAGGGAAGACCTCATTTATATTTATAAGTATCTAAAGGGTGGTTTGAAGGATGTTGGAGCCGGACTCTTTTCAGTGGTTCCCAGTGACAGGACAAGGAGCAACAGGCTCAAGCTGGAACATGGGAAGTTCCATTCAAATATGAGGAAAACTTCTTTCCAGTGAGGGTGCCTGAGCCCTGGAAGAGGCTGCCCAGGTTGGTCATGGAGTCCCCTTCTCTGGAGATCTTCAAGACCCTCCTGGATGCTGCTCTGAGTGATGTGCCCTGGGCAACCCTGCTTTAGCAGAGGAGTTGGACTGGATGATCTCTAGAGGTCCTACTCTGATCCTAGAGGTCCAACTCTGACAATTCCATGATTCCATGATTCCATAACCCAGGCAAGGTGTCACTGATGTTTTGTTAAGCAGTATAGAATCACAGAGTTGACACAGAAGGGCACCAGCATCCCCCTCCTTCCAGACACTGTGATTGATGGTTATCATTCCTCCTGTGCCATTTTTTGACACTTCAAAGATGGATAGATTTCAGATCCCTGACCCACACCTTGATGTGTGATGCTCTGGTTTGCCCAGAGACCTGTGACACAGATTGTTCCCACCTGATGACATTAAGTCACTCGAATATGGCTGTTATTTGGGAAGTGACAATTTTAGGAACACATACCTACCTTATGATTCATGAAATCTTGTTTCCAGAAAATGAATGAACAGAATTATTTCATTTTTGCAACTTCCACACCACCATGGTTATGGGCAGGATTTTTTTCAATAAGAAGAAACTCAAATCAAATTTTCATAATCCACAAAAACAGGACCTTTCAATCCTTTTTGTCCCAGGTGATCTTGATTTAAGCTAGAACCACTTTTCCTATGACACTCTGCAAGTTCATGCTGTTCCCTCCGTCCCTCCCATTTTGCATCTGGCTTTTGATTCTTTTCATCTTTGGACCAGCTTCCTGAAAAGGGAGTCAACTTAGGGAGTCTGGTCCCACTAGCACTGTGGTGCCCCTGGACTCCTGATTTACCATTCTTATGCTACAATGCAAAATCCAGAATGATGTTGGGAGCCATTTAAAACAAAGACTACAAAACCAAACCAACCCCAACAAAGACACACTCTGAATTCAGGAAGCATATGTGTGTATATATAGATATATATTTTTCTTGATCAAAATTCCAAATGCCACATCTGAAAATTTTACTCTATTTATCTATGCAAAAAAAAAAAATAATCTAGTTTTAATTACAAATTGGAGTTAAAGCCATTTATTTTCTCCTAGATATCAGTATAAATTAGTAAACATTAACAGGGTTATAATGATAATGGTAGAAGATAGTGCACTGTCTATGAACCAGATGTAGACTCTTTGCTACAGCTTTCTACTGCTAGATGACATTTCAAAATTTGCTTAAAGTGAAAATATCTTAATTTTAATTAAATCTGCAGGAGACATCACCCTCAGAAAATTGTAAGCCCTGACTCAGCAGCACTATTTTTACAGGTTGTTCTGTGTCTCTGGAGGAAAGGGGGTCCAGCCCCCAGGGGTAACCATCACCAGACAAGCTATCACTGGATAAAGCCCACACAGACATTCATTTTGCCCATCAGTGCAATCATGAGTGTCACAGAATTAATTTGTTGTCCGAAAAAAGCACTGGCTCTCCCAAATAGCCCTACGAGCGATAGGTCTCAAAAACGAGGAGGCATCAGTTTTTCTAAGTTTTGCTTCTCTTAACAGTTCCTGCCAGAGGAACTCGGCGAGCTCTCCTTAAAACAAACACCCTCATACTGTTTCTGAGAACTGTTGACTCCTGGAGATGTAGCAGAACCAAGTCTAAAGGGAATGGCAACTTGACTGTTCTCTGTGCTGAGATGAGAGAAAATTCCCAAAAGCTATTAAATCTCAGGCAAAAGAATTCTCATCTTAGAGGTGAGTTAGGGACAGAAACTGCTTCTGGAGTCTAAAATTGACTTCTGCTAATAGCAATGGGTAATGTTTGCAGGACGTAATGACAGATATTAGGAAATTAACACACCGTCGACACAAAGTATTTATAGTGAGATGAACAGTTCATCCCACATTGAAATATTCCAGCTCTAGCAACCAGCTCAGAGGGAGACCCATCTCTGACCTTGATGATGTAGATGAAGCATATTGTATTATCAACACTCACCTCATGAACCACAATCCATCTTCTGACCAGAGCACATGGCCACAATGCAATAATGCTTTTTAAGCCAAATTGTAATGCCCCCTACACAGAGCCCAAAACACACAGGCTTCCTATTTAAAAAATGGTGCATTTCTTACCAGCTCAGAGAATTCATTATTGCCCAGATCAAGTCTCTCCAGCTGGGTCAGTTTGTGCATTGACCTGTAACAGATGAGGAGATATCCAAGATGAAATTTTTACTTGCAAATGTCAGCTCAAGTTTTGTTTAGCTCAAATGATACTGTTATTGCAAAAAGGATTATATCAGACTGATGCTGGTGCAAATGAGAACAATAGACTCCACCTTCAAAACATGAGCTAAAATCCTTGAACTGAAAAACTAACAATATTTACTTAAGTATAAAACCAACACAAAACCTTGGTATAATTTTTCACAGTTGTTCAAGGAAAGTGACCCACGTTACGTTTATAAGCAATCTAAAGTTGAAATTGTGACATTTTTGATTCAGATTCTTAAATTTTTTATCAGCTTCTTTATAAACCATTAGAAAGTGTTTTGGCTCCTCATAGCAAAGGTACCAATCCTGGCTGTTATAAAAGAGAGAGTCAAACAAGAACGTAGCATAAGAAAATGAACCAAAAGTTTGTATCAACCATGCTTTACACAGCAAAGGGCTTTAAATGAGAAAAAATCTGGATTTACATCTGTGACTTCAGAAAAGCAAAAGGTGACTGAAATCTTCTTGGGTAACTCCTGTTTATACATATACAAAAGTACAAATTTTGAAATGTTAAACTCTGAAACTCTTCACAGATTAAGTGAACAGAAATCTAAATTACAATCAACTTGGCAAGAACTTGTGCATTTCATATTGCATTCTGCCTTTGGCCAAAAATTTTACTTTAAAAGGTTTAGTTTGTACCACTGTAAATTCATCACATAAGGCAACTTTTAAACATCACTTTGTGTAATCCCTGCAGTCGGATCCAGAGTTCCAGAAACTCTAACATTATAAGGGAGCAGATTAATTTCAGTTTGCCGTTACTATATCAAAGATAAAACACACTGCCAAATGTGCCCAGTGGAATTTTAGATGAGATTTTTCATTAGCTTGTGATATTTTTATCTCTTTCATGTAATTACTTATATTTTTCTTATGAAAAGATTAATTATATTTTTTATGTGAGGTCATTTTATAAAGGTGGGACAGGAAAGGTGCAATTCTGAGTAATGCTTAGTTAAATATTCATTGCTTAAATGATGTAATGTAATATAATTAATGTGCTAATAAAACTCACAGCCAAAAATGTCACATAAATCTTTATCCATATTGCATTTGGATCTACTCTTCCATTCATAAGTCGCTGCAGGAGTTACAGGGAGAAGATGTGACTCTCAGCTACTGAAATGGACCTCACGATGGGTTCAGAATAAGGTGAATGGTTTTAAAATTATTTTTAAATACAGTAATTTAACTACAAATTAAAAAATTAAAAATACAAATTAAAAAACTACAAATACATGAACACCAGCACGGAGAGCATCTTAGAGAGATTACTGAACATTTGAAGAGATATTAACATCACTTGCAATAGTTTTAAAACTTTCACATTCCATAAATCATAGCTCACATCATTCAATTCAGTTGTATTAATCATAATTCACAGTAATCCCACTCATGGTAACCACTGCCTCATATAACTTTCTCATGCTCTTCCATGTTTGCGTTTGCTGCCTTATTTATCTTAACTTTTAAGGGTCTTATTTAGAAGACACTTTTCTACACATTGGAAACACTCCAAATAACGAAGAAAATGCCTTGAGTTTACAGTTTCTGGCAAAACAAATGAGTTAAGAGCCATAAATGATTTTAATGAAATCATGATATCGCCATAAAAATCCCTGGCCAGTGGGAGACAGTGATTGCACAAAGGTTTATCCAAACCTTCAATCACAAATTCCAAGCCTTCCAATCACGCCCGAATTATTCCCGCATCCTAAGAACTGTATTCACAAATAACAAAAGTATCTCTAAAATAGGTAAAAATTCCTAAGTGGAAAGCATTTGTGTCAGGGACACATGTAGATGTACACGATAAGCATAAAGAAAGAGGCAAAATACTACTGCTCCTGAATTACTGCGTGCTTTTTGTTGGCCATAACTTCCACAAAGCTAGGACGGAGACAGTGACAGCGGTTGCACGCTCTGTTTCCCTGCACAACAACATACAGAGCTCTGTCTTCAACTGAGTTCATGACAAATGGATACCATTACTTTCTGAAGAAATAAAAAGCAAATAAAGGTAAGTCTGTTGCATTACTGGATTATCTGCTGTATTGATTTCAAATAATATTTTCTCATGCTTTTGTTGTACACCGTGACCTCTATTTCAAAGTTGTTAAAACGTCACATTCAGGAGTCTCTTCCAGCTTTAGTATTTTAAACCTTGCAATGTAACTTTAAAATCATTAATGGGTCCATTTAGAAGTTCCATTATAAAATTAATCCTTGGTGTTAACAGTTCACCTGTTGCAGAGTAGTTAAATCTTACCCAGGCCTAAGACATTCCACGATACAATCGCAAGGAGCTATTTATTTACACACTTCTTGATGGGTTACAAAGAAAAATCAGCCTTAATTTACAGTGAATCTCAAGATAAGTTATATAATTTTTAGAATATAAAACACGTATGGTGTAAAGCAAAGGAGCAAAAGTAGGAATTAATCTGTCATAAAGTATCGACTCTCTCTCTATATATAATACAGGCTTAAAAATAACACATTATGTTAAAAAAATTATTTTGAGGATAGAAAACATTGTTACACGTGGACTGAAATAGAGACCATATGTGAAATATTGTATATTACGTGTATATGGATGCCTATTTCATCTTTAACTATTAAAAATAATATCCATTTCAACTTTTAATTATATTGAAGGAGGTAGTAAGGATTTTAGTCTCTAGCACCAACCCACAGATGAGAGAACACAGCAGAGCCCACGGGATGATGCTGAAGCAATGGAGCCTCTGAATGCTCACTGACTCCAGGACTCTCACTCAGCCCTGGAAATTCTGCTCATTTCTGACTTTTAGACACTCCTGCTTTTAGCGCAGAGAGAAGAGCAGAAAACCCAGAGGGCACCCTTGCCCTGGCTGCAGGGCTGATGGAAATCCTGCTGGGCACAGGCAGGGCTGCTCACACCATTATTGGGTCCAGCATCAGGGAAAAACTGTCAACATACTCTTCTAGATCAAACCTTCCAGAGTAGGAGGCAGCCTCCCTCACGTGCCAGCATCGCTTGATTTGGGAGAACAACCTCAGCACAGTCTACTCGTGCTGATGCTCCTGCTGCTGCCACATCTGGTGCCCAAAAATCCCCCGAGTTTTCGGCGGTTTGGGGCACAGCGGGCCATGGGCAAGGGCACTCTCCATCTTCAATGCAGAGATAAGAAAAAGCAAATTTCAGTGCCCCGAAGCTGGAACTGTTGGCCAGGTGGTGTCTGAACCCAACTCCTGCGTCTGTGGCACTGACGAGCCGTGACACCTAATTCTGTATCACGGGCACAAAATAAAAAGCACCACAAGAGTCCCATGTACAGACTCTGGAAATAGAGCTGTTTCATGAATCAGCCATCAGAAAAACATGTGGACACCTGATTTCAGGCAAAAATGTTTGCGTGGAAAATTTAAGGGTTTTAGAAAGACATTGCTGACTTAAAATACTGCCTTCCACATTTGATCCTAAATTCCCACCAGATTTGTTTATGGTGGAAATGGGTCAGACTTCGAAAATGAATCCCTTAATTATGTATCACTCTACAACTGGAAAGGCTTCCTCAACTGTAGAGAGAGGCAAAATCTTCACAGTTTTGGCCTTTGTTCACACACAAACTCCTCTCCCAGCACAGCTTTCCAATCCTTGGGGAAGGGCATTCTGAATTTCCTCTCAGCTCAACTTCTGCTTAACTAATTACACTAATAAAGAGAGTGCAGAGAAAATCTCATTGGCCACTTCAAAGCTCATGCCCAAATCAAAACTTTATAAATACGTTTTTATATATATATATATATTATTTTTTTTTTACCTCTTTTTACTTTGCATCTGCTTTCTGGATTCTTTTACCCTCTTCCTCATAACAAAAAGAAGGTTACTATATGTTTCTACTTTCTGGACTAAATTACATGAAAGTCCACCTTATCTGGTGCACAGATCTGGGATTTGGTGCATAATCTATTTTGCAACTTATTTTTTGTTTATAGCATAATAATACAGTGGGAAGTAAACAACTGCTTTATAAACACCACAGTATTGGTCAACTTGAACATATTATTAAATTAATACAAAACAACTAGTTCTTGGGATCTGGGTCTCCACCATCTTGAAGGCTTGAGGAGAAACACACTCTAAGTTTCCCAGTACTAAAAGCTGACTAAAAACAACTTATGTTTCACCAGGATATACAATATAGATTCAAATATCTAAAGAATTCAGAACAAGCTTTATACTCTTATGTGCTAGTTTTACCTGGAATGAATGAACATAAACTAAAGCCAGCACCAGTTTTAGCCTGCCAGACTGAAAATGCAGTTTTGGCCCCATTTTCCCATTTACTTTGCCAGGGAGCAGGAAGACCTAACTTAAGATGCTGAATAATTAACAGATGAGCCAAGTTCAAAAAGTGTTAATGAATATCTAATGACTAAAAGTTAACTGAATCAGCTAACCCAAAAAACAAGAGTAAAAGGATTTTACTCTCAACGAAGATTTCTTATTTAGTAGTCCTTTTGATTCCTATTTCTACTGAAATATGCCCTAAAGACAGCGTGAACATAGATCAAACTCAGGATTATTTCTAAAGGGAAAGCCAGAGAGACAAAATGGGAACGTGCTAGAAAAAGGCAAGGATGAATTTGAGATGGAGAATATTAGGACCCAATAACTATCTACACATCAATTGAGGAAGAAGGATGGAGGTTGTCAGGGATGGCAAGGAGCGCCTCAAAAAATAAAAAAGCAGAAGGACAAACTCTGTTGTCCCACATGAAATATCTGTTTGTAGTCATAGTTACACCCCCTCAGAAGAACAGCTGATTTCTTCATAGGTGAAATCTGGCAGTTTTAACTGTAGAAGAGCAGTTTGTAAGATCTGTAAGATCTCTATTGACAGGGTCTGCAGCAAGATAGTTGCTTTCCCACACTCTGAATAAGGTGCAAAGGATTTAAATTGCAAGAGGGGAGATGAGATATGGGGAAGAAGTTCTTTGGTGTGAAGGTGGTGAGGCACTGGAACAGGTTGCCCCAAGAAGCTGTGGCTGCCCCATCCCTGGAGGGGTTCAAGGGCAGGTTGTAGGGGGCTTGGTGCAACCTGGTCTGGTGGGAGGTGTCCCTGCCCAGGGCAGGGGGTTGGAACTCAATGATCTTTAAGGTCCCTTCCAACACAATCCATTCTATGATTCTAAGACTTGTTTCATAATCCACTGACAAGAAGCAAAATGCAACACGGAGCTTGTGAGCTTTAGGTGGACTAGTCCACTGGAGATACTGGAATGGGAGAAGCATGGAAAAGCCATGTGTGCTACAAAGATAGCTACAAGACATAAATATTTCCATAAATACTGCAGGAACACAGGTCACAGCAGGTCCCCTCCCTCTCGTGCAGAGGGACAAATGGCCATTCATGGCTCACAGCATCTGCAGGCAGAGTTTCTACTTTGATAGAGCTCAGGATGAAAGGGTTATTAAGCCTTGGAATGGGCTGCCCAGGGAAGGGGTTGAGGCACCATCCCTGAAGATTTTCAAAAGACAGGCTGATATATAAACTATGCTGAGGAGCATAGTTTAGTGGTGTGGGGTTGAGGTTTTTTTGTACGGTTTTCTTTTGTTTGTTTTTTTTTTTTATCAGAGTTAGATTGATGGTTGGACAAGATGATCTTAAAGGTCTCTTCTAACCGAGACGATTCTATGATTCTAGGATGGCAACGGCTAAAAAATACCCTTACAGAGGTTTAGCTCAGAACCATCCACCCTTAATCCAACGAGCTATGAAGTGACACTGTCCCATGGTGGCCAAGCCCTTGGTGGGAGCTCAGGCAGGAGGGTGACACAGAGGGCAGGGCAGGCAGATGCTGGAGGAGAGGTGTGTTACCTGCAAGCCATTGCCGCGCCAGAACCACAGCTAAGGAACACGGGCTACCAATAGTCTCCTGGTCCAGAGAAAGAAAAAGGTCTCCAATGATCACAGCAGGTAAAAGCCCATCCTGTTCTCATCGTACTCCAGCAGTCATCTTCTCTCTACTTCACTCCTCTTGCAGCTTTTACTCTGTAGACTATTTTTTTCGTTTTCCCAATCAAGTAAAATTAAAAGGATACCGACGTAAGGTGTTCTGAGTACAAGGAGCAATTTCCTTGCATCCCATAAACCAACCACAGCAGAGAAAGCAGAGCTCGGGGTCTGAGCACAACCAAATTAGGTCCCATTAATAACTGGCAGAGTGAACCCTTTGTGTGCTCAGCTCACAGTTGCTCTGGGAGGAGCTCAGGGCTCTGGGATAATTAGGCAGAAAATGAGCGTAAGGTGGGCTGGGGTGATTCTCTGTGGTGGTTATAAATGTTCTCCCCTCCCACCGCCTTGTGCCGTGAAGTCTTTATCTGAAATTTAACCCTTCTAGTCAGATATAAGCTCTTCCGAAGAAATAAATCACTCCTGCATTAAATGGGCATTTTAAAGAAACAAAAATATTTGATATATGAAACAGGGCTCTAATTTCTGCTCTGTCCTCCCTTTTTGCCACATTGAAATGACACACCATGAACACCACCGGGTACAAACTGCTAATTTCAATGGTACCAGGATTGTTCTCGATGGCAGCAGCAGCCCTCAATACCTGAGTTCTCCCTTCTCCCAGAGCATTCTTTACTAGAGATATGGCCAAAATAATGCCACTGCTGCCTTTAGACAAAAACAATTAAGGCGATTTTCAAGCCAAGTTTGACCCACTATGTGTGCTGGAAGAGTGTTCTTACAGTAAGAAAACAATATAATACATTTTTCTGCATCTTCTCGGAGCAGCAAATACATTTATTTTCAAAAAGCCTAAAGGGAAGATACATAGTAGTAGTTGCTTATTAAAATATTGGCAGTATTTTAATAATGTAGTGCCAAAGAAGTACGTCTTCTGGAATGAGATTTATTAAACTCATCCAGAGTTACTATTTGAAGAAAACAGGTCATGGTCATCATGGATGATGAAAATATTTGTAATGTCAAAATGTGGGAAACGGTTTACATCTTTATAATGAACTAGGAAGAAAGTGGAACAGCATTTCAAAAAATAGCAGGCTAAAGCTAAGCTTTTAAACCTATATTTAGATGCCTCTGGACAGATTCTCAGCTGATACGAACTGTCTGTCCCACTGACTCCAACACACTTAAGTCAACCTGCGATTTTTATAAATCTACTTCCTAAGACAGGATTTGGGAAGCAATAAGGATATCAGGACTATAAATGTTATTCGAGCCAAAGGGACTAATATTCTTAAGTCACAAGAATGCTTTTTACAACTCCATTTTCAGGTTAAAGGAAATAATAATTATCACTTCTATTCATCAAATTTCGCATCTGAAGAAGGTAAAAGATCATGCCGTTTTCAGTGTCTGATACTCTTTATGAATCCTTTTTTAGCTCATTCCTGCTGAGATGAAACCAAAGACTTGAGGCCATATCCACAGTCTCCCAACACTGCAAAACCTGGGAAACGTTTACACTTCTATCCAAAAGTCAAAGCAAAGAGTATTGAAATAGGGAAACAGCATCAAAATCCCTTTGTCTGACACTATTTTGATAAATCGCCAAAGGTAGTTTTGAGTGATATATGCCAGTTTTTATGCTAAAATGATTATTTAAGAGGAATATCAGCATTCAATACACAGACTGTAGCTATACAAGAAGGAATTCATCTGGACTGGATAGCAGTGGAATTAATAAAAATTTTGGCATTCTCAGGGCAGCATTTAATATTCTGGATCATACTAGCTATAGCATTGCTAAGTGATTGGCCAGGGAACAAAAGAAATAACTCATGACTCATAAAAATTTTGATTTAATCAGTCTGTAAATTAAATTAAATTAATTAATTACCCAGAGCAGGGAAAAAAGGAACATGTATACTCCCCACCAGCACTTTATAGAGATTCTACTCTCTATGGTTCTATCTCTAAATTTTGGGGGAAAGAAAGAAAGGGAAAGAAGAATGTTAGAGAAAACCAACAATTTTTCACATTATATTTACAGACCAAATAAAAATACACTCGGAATTCAAAGGAAGAAAGAATTCCATTTTATGAAATTTCATAAGAGTAAATTCTTCTAAGTGAAAAATAGGATTCTTTACCCATGTCCCCACTTAAGTCTTTGTTGCTCTCTCTATATATATAATTGCAAAGCTGCAACAGATACTTCAGTATATGTGCACAAAAAGATTATTTTCACACCTTCACTCATTACCCAGAAGGAAAAATGCTTTAATATATTTTTCATGGAAGACTTTAGATGAGACTGTCCTTCCGTGCTTTTGAATTGCTGGAAGAAGACACATCCATTGCTCATAGCCATTACTTGAAGATATTCAAGCAGCAATAGTAAAACATTATCCAAAACCAGGAAGGCTTATTTTTCAAAGAATTTTTGAGAACCACTCTTTTGTGGAAGTAGAATGCACAGAAGTACTGCCGTAATGTAAATAGTGGCAGTACAAACCCAGAGATTCATTACAACTTGAGACATTTGCAAAAAAAAAGCCCAACAGAAGATTACCAACTTTCCATTACACTGCAATATAATGTCATTACACACCAGGTAAGTCTAAACAATGATTTTTCAAGTAGACTCTAAATTTCAACAGCAAACGTACTTAGCAGCAATTTCCAGAAATAGGACTGTGTGGCTAAACGTATTGCCTGTATTTTCACACAGTTTTATTTTATTACAATCAA
Organism: Scolopax mira; assembly: GCA_004320125.1. NCBI lineage: Eukaryota > Metazoa > Chordata > Aves > Charadriiformes > Scolopacidae > Scolopax > Scolopax mira. The sequence continues at coordinate 66,290 of BJBW01005555.1, forward strand.
AACCTAGAAATGTGCAGTCGAGACTACAAAACATTGGTTTACGTTTTAAGGCTGAAAACGCATCAATACAAAATGGCTAATTTTAACAAAAGGAAAAAATCTCAACCCTATCATCATCATCCATAAAGTACTTTTATTCCTGACTCAAACCAGGAGTAAAATTACAGGTGTGCAATATTTTGGCAATGCAGGGAGATTGCACTAAAACAATTGCAAACCGAGAGGACAGAGATAATTGGAAAATAAGTATTTCTCAGAAATGTACCAAATTAAAACAACCAATTTAAAAAAACCAGCAGAACAATGCACGCAAACATCTTCAAAGGAATATTGAAGTGCTGATCAAGATAAAGAATCTTATGATGTAATTATCTATGATGAAAACTTACCTTTTCTGGTTGATTTCAGCCAGTTTAGTTCAAAACCACACTTCAAAACCAAAATTTGCCTTAGACCGAGAGCAGGTTTGATGTTGGGTTGCACCAACGACCTCAAACTGCCGGGACTGTAACATGTGCCATCAAAGTCTAATCTTTCCACAATTTTCTGGTGAAAACCAGAAACCTGCCTGTCCCTGCTGGCATGCTCTGCCTGTCAGGCTACCCTGGTGGGGTTGGAGGTCCCCTCATTCAGTGGCCGTGGGACTAGGACTAGCCCAGGTGCTGATCCTACTCTTGAGCATGGAAAAGACATACTCTTTCCACAAAATGCAGGGTCGTGTTCTTTAATCTTAAAAGAAGGAGGGAGAAGGCACTGATGAGTTGTGACACTTTGGAAACCTCTCATTCCTCCATCTCATGACCAGTTTATCCCACTTGTATCTCTGCTGACCACACACAACTCTGCCCCTTGCCCAGACAGAAGAAACAGTTCCCTTCCAAGCTGCCTACCTTGTCTCCGTGTGTAGAGACAACCACTACCAGCTCCCCCCTCAAATTCTCTTTTCTTAGATTAAGTAACACATTATATTTAGGGCGGTCCCATATAATACACTGAGCATTCATTATTTTTCCTACCCAATTAGGTCCCTGTTTAGCTCTTCCTCATCCTCACGTCATTTGGAGCGTTTCCAAATGAGGTTGCTCTCATTTTTTATACAATGTCACAAACTCTGCTTTGACTCTCATGAAAATACTTTGACACAGAACATTTTGCATTGTCACGACTCTATTAGATCGATGACTCACAGGCATATTACATCCTACTAATAAACTCATCTTTATTTTACAACATGATTTCTGACTGAAGAACCCCTAATTTATAACATAAATTCCTATTAGTCCCTCAGTACAAGACCTTGCACACTGTACTATTAAATTTCAGCCACTTTTTCATTGCTACCGTCTTCAGAATTACATAGTTCTTCCAGTTTTAGAGGATGCACTTGAGAACTTGATCTACAGCCTTTACTCTTCAAAAAGCAAATTAATTCTAAGCAGTTGCTGAAGCCCAAGAGAAAACCTGTTTTTCTCTCACATGAGCTGCTATGGACCTACCCCTTCAGTAACATCTCACAGAATCACTGAATGCTATGGGGTTGGAAGGGGTTGCAGATAATCTCCTCTCACCCCCTGCCAAAGCAGGTCCACACAGAGCAGGAATGTATCCAGGTGGGATTTGAATGTCTCCAGAGAAGGAGACTCCACCACCTCTCTGGGCAGCCTCTGCCAGGGCTCTGACACCCTCACAGGAAAGAAGTTCTTCCTCATGTTTAGGTGGAACTTCTTATACTCAAGTTTGTGCCCATTTCCTCTTGTCCTGTTCCTGGGCACCACTGAAAAAAGACTGGCCCCATCCTCCTGACACCCACCCTTGAAGTATTTATAGGCGTTGATCAGACCCCAACTCAGCCTTCTCTTCTCCATTGTGCATTATTTCCAAATGGCACGGTGTCACAGAAAAACAATAGCTGTAACACCTACTGTCAAGAAAACCAAAGAAGAGACAAGAAGCCACATCTTCAGTTGGGAAACAATGAGTCATTGGGATGAGTACAACAAATACAAGTATTTTCTCATCAATTACCAGCACCTAGAGTTTCACAGACATTAATGACTCACCACTGACAAATGCCGCCTCTACAGGTTTTCAATTTTACAAATCTCTACTGAAAGAAATCCCCCAAAAATGTGTTTTCCCCAGCCCAAACAGCTCTAAAAGCAAAGATCACACTAACTACTTTAATTTACCCAAAGATTTTTGAGAATATAGACAGGTTGTCTGTCTGCTTGATGCAAGCAACAGCATGGGTGTATTTTCCAGATTCTTTCCTGAGAGAAGAAATATTCTTGATTGCTCTCAGGAATTCAATAGGATGTTAATGTTCTGAAACATTCAGCTCAGGAGTGGCAGGTCTGCTGACATTTGTTGCTGCAAAGAGCAATGAATATTTATGACAGAGCCTAAGCTTGGAAAATATAAAATTCAATGCAAATTAATGAGCTTCCATAGGAGCAGCAACCAGACCAGGCTTAAATACAACTGTTGGAGAAATTAAAAGATTTTATTGTTACATTTGAAATATGCTCAGAACGTTCCTTTCCTGACTAAACTGTAAATTTAGTTACTGGATTTGGTTGAAGAATCAGTGATTTACTTCAATTAGTGTAATAACTCTGCACTGTCTCAGCATGACCGCAGGTCCTCAGCCTGCCAACAAGCAACGGGAGGAACCTCAGCGAGGGTTCTCTGAGCATTTCATAGGTGCCACAGCTCCTAGAATGTTTGGCCCAAAAAAGGAGGGAAAGTGGTAATTTAGATGTGAGGCTGGGTTAAATTGTGGACTAGCTAGGTCCACAATAGTCTAGGTCAGGCTATTTTTCAAGAGCAGAAAGTCAGACTGTACTCTTCCCAGGGCAGGGCAAGGACAACTCTGCTTCCTAAACATGCTGGTGTCATTATGCTATAAGATATTTTAGGCTTTACTGATTCCTTTTTCTCTCCTATGAGAGATCTTTCATCAGCCTGGATTTCCTGGTTCCCTTGAAGCTCAATGCAATGACCACCAATGGGTTTATGATGGGTCTTTAGTACTAATACACAAACCTTCCATTCATTAGGAATGAAAAATATAGTAGCAATGTGAACTCTGCCTAATCTAACTGCCTTATCAATTAGGAGGGAAAAAAACCTCTTGCCTGGGGAGGCCCCATCTGGAGCACTGGGACCAGTTCTGGGCTTGCCAGTTCAAAAAGGACAGGGAACTGCTGGAGAGGGGACAGCAGAGGCTACAAAGATGATTAAGGGCCTGGAGTATCTCTCTTATGAAGAGAGGCTGAGGGACTTGGGTCTATTTAGTCTGAAGTGAAGGCTGAGGGGGATCTGATCAACGCCTATAAATACTTCAAGGGTGGGTGTCAGGAGGACGGGGTCAGTCTTTTTTCAGTGGTGCCCAGGAACAGGACAAGAGGAAATGGGCACAAACTTGAATAGAAGAACTTCCACCTAAACATGAGGAGGAACTTCTTTCCTGTGAGGGTGTCAGAGCCCTGGCAGAGGCTGCCCAGAGAGGTGGTGGAGTCTCCTTCTCTGGAGACATTCAAATCCCACCTGGATACATTCCTGCTCTGTGTGGACCTGCTTTGGCAGGGGGTGAGAGGAGATTATCTGCAACCCCTTCCAACCCCATAGCATTCAGTGATTCTGTAAAAACACCCTGCTTTCCAATATTCTCTATTTACATCCAATTTGAACACACACTTCTGGTTTTCACTTATTTGGGGAGAACATCAGACTGTGTTTGGAAGACCTACAGCCTCACAGTACATTTATTACATCTAAAGATCCAGAAACAGGGCAGGACGTCTCAGGTGCAGCCAGAACCAAAGCCACGCAGCCCAAAGGCTGACGGCAGAACCCCACGCCTGATGCTGGATTTAAGGGGGACTCATCATGGTGCAAAAGGTTGTTTCCTGCAGCGTAGGCAGCACAAACACGACCCCTTGGGTTCCCCCTTGAGTGGGAACTTTCACTCAACTAGTGCAAAATTACTTTCCGGAAATTAACTAACGGCTGGGAAAAGTTTATTTTCTTTACCAATGTTATGTCAACACAAAACCAGAAGTGCTTAGTGCCTGAAATCTCGCACATTTGGCAAAGCCCACTTACCAAACAGGGGGAAACCATAAATTGCTGCTGGGAGTAGATCAAGACACTTAAAGCAACACAAAATCACCCATCAAAAGGACTTGAAAAAATCCAAAGCCAGCACGGCACAGAAGAAAACTTAGGAGTCTTAGAAGATATCCTTTAACAAGATGAAAACACCTCCAACTGAAGAAAATAGAAGAGAATGGTTACCCAGAGTAAGCCAGAAAATATCTTCAGAAATATTTGAAAAAAAAAAAGACATGGAAAGTAATAATAAATCTTCCCTCAGTCCCTGCAGGAGCAGGAAGCCTGCCAGAGTCTATGGAAAAAGGTACGAAAGGAATGCTCAGTGGAAAAAAAAAAGGTTACAAAATGAAAACTAAATGAATTTTCTGTATCTGTACACAGTTTGAGGAGGCTCCCATGCTGCAATGCTAACCCGCAGCTAAGAGCTCAAACAACACGCAGTAGGTAGGACACACAAAACCTCTCTCCTGGGGTTCCAGGGTGGGATGACCAGGAAGTGTGTCACCAACATCACCACAATTTGGAAATCAGACCCAGAAAAGCAGAGGAAACCACAGCCCAGACAAATTAACCAGACAAATTGCACCAGACAAATTAACAGGAACTCTTTCAAACAATAGTACGAGGGAATACAGAGACAAGTGTTACACACTGGGGAAATTCAGCAGAGTTTTTGTGATGAGTAGGGATGACCCAAAATACTTCTGGAGTCTTTTGAAAGAGCCAGATAATAAAGTCTACCAAGAGGTATGTGCAAAAGTCCTTCACTGAAAGTTCTTACCCTAACCTGCCCTGTGACCAGAGAGAGTCTTCACATGGATAAAAAAATAACCAGGGACTGGAAAAAATACCAATTTTAAAAGAGTCTGTGGAGGAGGAGCGGCTGGGGCACAGGCTGGTCTACTTTATAAACGACACAGAAAAGGGATGTTAAGAAAGGAGGTTAGAGTCACCAAGTCACTCAGGTCCTGACAGGTAAGAGCTACTGTCACGGCCAGGCGAAGGGGAGCAAGTACACCGAC